>OMLF01041315.1:3053-13404 GCA_900302615.1 Holocentrus rufus | reverse complement strand
GTTACTATGGTGTTCTGGATGGTTGCAAGGGTGCTCTGGGTGGGTGCCAGGGTGCTTCGGATGGGTGTCAGGGTGCGGCAGTGATAGGCTGTGGTCACAGAGGGCATTAGGAGAGATAGAGAGCTGCGTGTGTATCTGGGTCCCAGCCTGTGTCCGTGGCAATCAGTTAGGCTCCCTTGCTACTTCTGAACATTCCGCCATTCATTTTCTATGGGGCAAAAAATCACAGTTTTTCTGGAATTGCGAAAAATCGGTGCATCGGATCGCTTAGCTATATACAAGTACACCTCACCGAATCGGGCCAGACGTTTTACAGTTCGTTTGGTGCCGATAGCTCGAAAGATGTGGGAGGAGATGCGCGCATATTTGCTAGGGCGTTGCTAGATGGTTGCTAAGGTGTTCTGTGTGGTTGCTAGGGCGTTGCTAGGCAGTTGCTATGGTCGCTAGGGTGTTGCTAGGCGGTTACTGTGGTGTTCTGGATGGTTGCTAGGGTGCTCTGGGTGGGTGCCAGGGTGCTTCGGATGGGTGTCAGGGTGCTGCAGTGATAGGCTGTGGTCACAGAGGGCATTAGGAGAGATAGAGAGCTGCGTGTGTATCTGGCTCCCAGCCTGTGTCTGTGGCAATTAGTTAGGCTCCCTTGCTGCTTCCAAACATTCCGCCATTCATTTTCTATGGGGCCAAAAATCGCAGTTTTTCTGGAATTGCGAAAAATCGGTGCATCGGATCGCTTAGCTATATACAAGCACACCTCACCGAATCGGGACGGACATTTTACAGTTCGTTTGGTGCCGATAGCTCGAACACTGTGGGAGGAGAAGCGTGCAGAAAATCAGCCAGAATAATAATAATAATGAGAAGAAGAAGAAGAAGAAGAAGAAGAAGAAAAACAAAATCGGATTACAATAGTGTGATTGCTTGACAGCAATCACCCTAATAAAAATATAGTAGCAGTACAGTAAAACTAACAGAAAACAAATAGGAATTTTAAAGGTTACAGAGGTAATACACTGCAACACATAATTAACATTCAATACAACACAGTGTTAAAAATGTTAAAAGGAGTCAAAAGGAGAGTGAAAAGTTTTTTGTGTTTTAAGCACTGATTTAAAAGAGCTGATTGTTGGAGCTGACCTCCGATCACCTGGAAGCTTATTCCATAAATAAGAAGTATTACAAGTAAAAAGTAAAAGTTGTCATTATGAAAAATGGTCCCTTTCATGAATGTGTAATGTGTTGACACATTAACCTGTAAAAAGTGTTTTCATGTTGAAGCTGTAACTGCTGTGTAGACTGTTGGCTAGTTTACACTGTACAGTACCAATGCATCAGATCTGATGTTTTGCATGGAAAAGGTTCCTCTCTAGTAAGTAAGTAGTCTAGTAACTCCAGCCGTCAGATAACTGTAGGCAGTAAAAAGAAAAAGATTTCCCTATGAAATGTAGTGCTGTAAAAGGATAAAGTCTTACATAATGGAAATTTTCAAGTGAAGTGCCAGCATCACAAAACTGGACTGAAATACAGAACTGCAAGAACTTTATTTTCCACTTCTGTGGCAGCATGAAAATAGGGACTTGTTCTTATATTTTTTCATTTTTATTACAATCTACAGTGTTTTTCCAATAACAAACAATTTGACTGTGAATCAATTTGACTCCCTTGCAACTTCGTCCATCAACAATTTACCATAATTTACCAGCCTGGCATAATTCCATGAAATTCAGTAACACTGACCATGTCCTGATTGGTGTTTCTGTGAAAATCAGGACTTTAATATGGTCCATTTTAGACTCATAAACTGATGTATCTGCTTCTCTTCTTTCATTTTTTAAGGTTTAGATACCTTCTCCCACTTGCTTATGTTGAAAAATCCTGACCTCAACCTGCTCAGTAAATTTATGCCAATTTCTTTGCAAATACTTCATCACATGAGACAATTCACTATTCCACTAGACTTAATACAAACCAAAGTCCTTGAAGAAAGGTTACTTAGCATACTTTATTTTCTATTGGACATAGCACCCTGACTACTAGCTGTCCCTGATTATTGTAAGATGGCAGGTGTCCAGCCTCTTTTGAAGAAATCCAACCTTGCTTCAACCTTCCTTAACGACTCTATGCCTATTTCTAAGCTGCATTTCATGTGTAGTATTCAGGAAACTGCAGTTCTAAAGCAGTTCTTAAGAAATCAAATGTTCAGGATTTCACCTACCACCATAGCACTGAATTGTCCCTCTCAAGGTTCTTCGTGCACTATGTGGTAGTGCTGCTTGATCTAATATATGACACCACTGACCCTTACTGATAGTCTTAGCCAAGATGTTGGCATTTTATAGTGACTATAATTGCTCTAACTCTTTAGTTACATGTGGAGCTCCTCAAGGCTCCATTCTAGGTCTAGTTTTATTCTCAGTATATTAATATTAGCACGTCATTTACTGGCTTGATGTTGCCTTCCACTGGTATGCCAGTAATACGTGCCAGTAAAACGTTCAGGACATCAAGACTAGCATCTAAACGCTTTAGCATCATTTTTGGTCCAACTTCCAAATGAGAAATATTGCCAAAAGGAATCAGCCTATGATATTGATACCATGTACTATGATACTGAGACGATCATACATGTTTTTATATCTTACCGTTGTGACCTCTGCAATGCCTTATTCACTTGCTTCAACCAATAATCTATGGTTTATC
The DNA here is from genome assembly GCA_900302615.1 of Holocentrus rufus. Lineage (NCBI taxonomy): Eukaryota > Metazoa > Chordata > Actinopteri > Holocentriformes > Holocentridae > Holocentrus > Holocentrus rufus. The sequence goes on along the minus strand of OMLF01041315.1, from coordinate 10,710 downwards.
TGCAGATAATGCTGCAGAAAGGTTTTTGATTAAGACTCACATTATTCCTGTTCTGGAATCCATAAGAAAAGATTTCATGATTTCATGATTTTAGGGCTGGAGAAGTCCTTCTTCCTAGCTTCATCACTGAACATCCAACCACTTATGATCCAAGTCTTGTCACTCAAGTGATATAGAGGGCAAGCTAAATTATTTCGTTGAATTGTGGAACATAATTAATTGGCTATTATTACTATTGAATAGCTTTAAATACACCTTGGACATACGTTGGACTAGAGATGGAAATGCCTACAGGATAATTGTGAAATTCATTTTGTTTACATTGCAAGGGCAGTTCATATTAGTTGACATGATATTAAATTAGCTGTATTAGCCACTCAGCAATGCTAGGGCGGGATGATGAATCAAATTACATATATACCACAATATAAATTACAAAAGAAAAACTATTGATTTTGGATGGTTCATTAAACTGGTACAAACAGATGCACATCCTCAAAGACCAATCAGAGGACACAGAGGTGGTGAACATATGTTTTCAGATTGCAAGAGAAGAAGAGACTGAGCAAGTGATCGGGAAAGTGTATTGCATGATTGATTTAAATGCTTCAGACACATATAACCTTTGCAAAATGGGCTACGCTCTGGTCTAAATTGATTCAATTATTTTGATATGATCTACTTACTGCATGTGCCAACACTGCCATTTCTGCCTTATCTCCCATGATCATCTCCCATTAAGTTCACACTTAGATTTATTGAACTAGTGGACTGTCTGAAAGTGTAAAACTCAATCTCACTCAGTTTTTTGTTTGCATATCTGATGTCTTGTGTGAAAATATATGGTCTAAACATGAAAATATATGGTCTAAACATACAAATTACCCAATTCCAATTTACCCAGAGTGAGACAAGATGTTTGGTACCATTTTCACCTCTGCACATGCACTGGTTTGTTTCTGACAGGTAGTATTTTATGTTAGCTTAGCATAAAGACTAGCGAACTGAAGTAACTGAACCTTTGACTTTAAAACTACTTTTTGACTTTTTCATTTTTCATATCACCCCAAAATTTTCAACTGCATTTTGTACTTCCATTCAACTGTTTTCCAATATATAGCATATCACCAGACGTAGGCAAAGGTGAAGTGTGATCCTCTGCCTGCCTAATCGTCTCATTGATTACCAAATCCCAGTGCACAGTGTGGGTCTGCTATACTTTTCCAATATGGACAAACCATCTCCCCAGAGCCAGATGTCCTCAGCAGTGCAGCAGCTACTCTTCCCCCACTCCCTTTGTTCTATTGGCAACGCAAACACGTCAACCACTTCTCCATTTACACTGCTGACAGCCAGACAGTCATGCAGGTGACAACTAGTCCCCACTCTAGCCATAGACATCTTTTCATTACATGCCATTACTGTCACCTAGCAATCAGTGTGTATGTGTGTGTGTGTGTGTGTGTTTATGTAATGGTTGAGCATGTGTGAACATTACTGTCACCTAGTAATTTGTTTGTGTGTGTGTGTGTGTGTGTGTGTGTGTGTGTGTGTGTGTGTTTATGAATGAGAGTGAGAGAGAGAGAGCACCAGTGTACACTACTATCATCCAGCAATCAGCCAACTGCCTATCATAGCGTCTCCCATGGAAATGTTCTGCAGCATGCCTATGAATAATAGACAAACACTCACTTAATGAAGATACAGTTGTTGACACAGCCACTCAGACTCGTACAGATAGGCTAGAGTTTGAATGATGGCGTGGCTTTTATGTAGATTCGCAGGTAGAGCATTTCTTGCGATGAGTTTGGGCTCATGCAATTCAATTATGCAGCTGCACTCTTTCTGAGTGTAGCTTGAAAGAAAAACCCACCCGCAGTTAAAAAAACAACAGCTATTGGCGATGTGTCATACTTTCCTGTGTCTGTTTTGTTGTTCTATTTTCCTATTGCTGTGGATAATTGGCAAAATATAGATGACATGTCATTACATCATGTATTTCCAGCTTTGCTAAAATGGAGTCGATAGGAGAAAAGTTGAAACGATGAAAATCAGGTTTTGGTGTCCCTCAGCATCAAAGAGCAATCACTTGTGGGAAATACAGAAAATATATATGAACTCACCAACTGAAGCAGACAAGACAGGTTGAATGAAAGTGGGTACAGCAAAAAAGTCAATTACAACACTTCATCACAGGACATCTCCTACTGCAATGAACTTCACAGATTGATGATATCTATAAGAGTGGGAAAGTATTCCTCTAAAGAAAGCACCACAATGGAAGAGGCACCATAACATGCCAGCCGGCTTAGGAAGGTTACAGCAGTCACCCGCTGTTAAAGGAATACTGTTCAGTGTTTTGGGCAAAATAGACTTTTTCTGACTCATGCAGACTCAGACAAGATATTCAATACCATTTTCACCTCTGTACATCCACTGGCTCAGCTCCTATGGTCAGCATTTCATGTTAGCCTAAAGACTAGACAAGTCTACAGTAGTCATTAGCCTAGTTCCATCAAAGTGAAAAAAATAAACCTTACAGCAACTCAGAGGCTGCTTTATTATAAATAGTTATAGTTCCTACCATGTACACGTCCTACCATCTGACTTCTCCAACTCTTTTTTTTTAATTCAAATTAAATAACAACAAACAAATTAATTCTAAGACAAGATGACGTCTTTATGCTCAGCTAACATGAAATGCTACACATAGGAACCAAACCAGTGGACATACAGAGGTGAAAATGGTTTCGAACATCTTGTTTCACTCTGGGTAAGTTGGATAAAGGCTGTTTTGCCCAAAACATTGGAGTATTTCTTTAAAAGAACCAAAGGGCTTCTGTATGTATACCAGTCATTGAAATGCTAGCTTGAAATCCCACAAACTCCATTAAAAACACTGACAATAAAGCAAAAAGAAAGCTTCAAGAAATCTTTTCTTTTTTTTTTTTTTTTTCTTTACTCAAATGAAAATATGTCTTTGAACATGCAACACTTCATTCAAGTTACTGGCCAAAGTCTCAGTAAGTCAGAGCAAACCGCCACTGGCACCGTTTCCCAAATCCAGCATTTTGAAAAATGAGGGCGACTCAGAGTTCATAATTATATTAAAAGCCTGTCCTGGTGATGCATTCTCTTGACATGTCCATTTGTCATGCTTGTGTCGCGAAATATTTTCCTCTGACAGATATTTTCAGTGATCAAAATGGAGCACTGCGAAAGGATATTGGGAGACTCATTGATATTTCCCCCACAAGGCAACAGTCGGCATTTAAGAGCACTATACTAAATAAAAGGATATTGATTTGCCTAAATGAATGCCTGGCCTAACCTTCAAGAGTCCATGGATTGAGGGCATGTGTTGTGTAAATTATTTGTGCCAGAGATGCATTAATATATACAAGAAGCATGGTGATTCACTGAATCCTTCTACATGTTGGAAGATGTGATATATTGCACTGGTGGTTAGGCTCACCAGAAGCTGAGTAAACTTTGTTTTATTACTTAGGAGCCAAGCCTAACAGGGAAGCTGCAGGTTGGCAGAAAACTTGACAGTTTCTCGACCTCTATTTTACTTACAAAATTGCTGACTTTGACCTGTACTAGCTGCAGTGTGGTTTTATAGGTCCGTGAGGGACTGGGCTTGTAAACAGAAGATGAGACAATAAATTCCTACTCTGTGAAACCGTCAACTGATTCAGTTGCCGCTGTTGTGATGCTCCCGGATATACAAAACCTGAAAATATGGCTGAGTGCAAGGAGGGCAAAAGTATTTGACAAGCCCTGTGTAAAAACTTTTTTCTTTTTTTGTTTCTGGCGTAAATCAATGATGGCCTTACAAAACCACAGAGGTCATTCCCTACCCGTTGTCTCTTTTCAAATCCAACACTCCTCTTCACTGTACTAACCACTTGACAAACGGCAGCGATTTTCTTTGTCAAGAAGTTATTTTTTTGGTTCACATTCTGCTTAGTAGCGCCCGATGCATAATTGATGTTAAGCTGGAGACGAAGTGGTCCTCTGTAGTTTTTGAGAGTGAAGCAGGGGTGCATCTGCTGCTTTCATCTGTCCTTATTGCGTTATCAGTGCCACTGAAGAGGATACAGATGGTGAGCAGTGTTTAACAACTGCCGCGTACGACAAAGCAGGCCTCCCTTTGAGAGCTGCATTGGTGCAGAGACGGGGTTAGTCAGCGAAACAGGCAGGAAAAGCTTCAGAGGGCTTAAGACAACCCCATTTCACTCTTTTCCCCAGGCTTGAAGCAGCCATTCTGCAGGCTAATACTGTTGAAATCTTTATTTTGCATTATCATTTCAACTTGTTGGCCTAATGTATGCTGCTCTGCTTAATAAAACCCCTCTATTAAATTTACTACCTCACCTCTGACATATCTGTTGTCACTCTATAAGGATCTAATCTCCTCTGAATCTCGCACAGTGCGCTGTGCATGCTTATCTTATTATACTCTTGTCATTTAGGATTCTGGCTTACTACTTAAGTAGCAAGCACACAAAGCATATCTTTCAACAATTACTCCACTGCTAGCAAGTTGCCATTGAGCTGTCAAAAGGCCCTCGCTCAGATTGGCATTTATTTCCCAAATCTGTATGGCCGTCAATTTAACGATAACAGTGGAATTCTAAAATCATTCTGCCGTGCAATCTGCTTAGGATGGGCTGTGTGGTTGATTTTATAAAATACCTAGTTTCTACCTTAAGTGTCTCACTTTAGGGGTTTATCTCCTTAGCCCTGGTTATTTTTATTGACCTTATTCTAATTTTTAAAAATGGCTGCAAACTAGGTGTTTCTAGGCTCCACTTGACAGAGACCTTGACGACTGCGAAGTATACTGTGGCTTCAGACATGGTGTTTGGGGCTGGAACAAGAAGTTACCCAAAGGAGAACCTCCAGCACACTGGAGTTCTTCAGGTTGCCATCTGGCATATCGAACAAGTCAAAATAATAGCTGGGATTAAAGGAATACTCCAATATTTTGGGCAAAATACCCTTTTTCTGACTTAACCAGACTTAGACAAGATGCTTGATACCATTTTCATCTCTGTACATCCACTGGTTCGGTTCCTACAGGTAGCATTTTGTGTTAGCTTTGCATAAAAGGTTGAAGTTTACTGGAGTCATTAGCGTAGCTCTGTCAAAGTGAAAAAATGAACTTTATAGCAACTCTGAAGCTGTCTTATTTACACAAAATATCATGTGTATTTGAAATACACATCTTGGAATTTAAAAAAAAAAAAAAAAAAAAACTTTTAGGAGACGTTAGATGGTTAGTTAGACACAAAATGCTACGCTTAGGAATTGAACCACTGGACATACGGAGGTGAAAATGGTATCGAACACCTAGTCTCAGTTTGGGTAAGTCAGAAAAGGGTATTTTGTCTAAAATGTTGGAGTATTCCTTTAAGAGGTTAAAACAACCTTCAAGTCAGTGTTAGTGGACGGAAAGACTGGTGGCCAACAAATCACCACCATGTTTTACATGATTCAATGATGGAGCCAGCATTAAATCAACTTTACTTCACTTTGCTAACTGACAAGCTGTAAGACCCTCTCCCCTTTCTCTATACATACTACCAGCAAGTATTTCTAGACAGGGATGAAAACTCATTGTTTTAAAACACAAGTATGACCACAGCTCATGAATGATCTCAGCTTGTTTTTCCCCCTATTAAGAATACATTGAGTCTTATTAGTCATATTTGGACAGGAGTTATTTTGGAATGGGATATCTGATTGTGTATTCATTCATAGTATAGTCAAATATTTTTTGATAAGTTCTCACAGTGGATTACCCAAATTCGCACTTGAATCTGAATGATCACTGACTATAAAGTATGTCTTAAATACTTAAAAATAAATGAATTAAAATGTTATGTCTATAAATAACTTTATATAACACAGTAAGTGATTAATGTCTTATCACATAACCCTGTTCAATGTGTGTTTAAAAAAAATGTGATTGGCTGTTTTTAAAGCCAAGTCATGTTTTTTCAAGTTTTGAACCTCTTTGAACAATTTGGGTTGCTTGTTTTTCTCCCCGCGTTCTGGCACCCTGGTTGCTCAGAAGTGAGTTAGGATGTCTCTGCTCTTGTTACATGTCCAAAAGGCTGAACACAGTGTCAGGTGCACAAGTTTAAAGCAGTAAAATGAAGAGGATCAAAAAGAACTTGCACACTGTGAAGGGAGAAGGAAAAAAATCCAAAAAGAGGTCAACTGATCAAAAAAAAAAAAAAAGGTGAAAAATTATTTAAATAGTGACAAAATGAGAAATAAATTGGACACATTTCAGTAAAAGTAACAAATGTGTTATTTAAATAGAGTAAAAGTTAGTGAGTTAGTTTTTAGAAAAAAAGAATTTGAAGTAGAATTTTTGATTTTTTGAAGTAGAAAACTGAGAAATGACAAAGTAAAGGTAGATTCCTCTCCTCTTTTCTGCTGACTGACTGTTCAGCGACTGGTTGAGCACTTTGGGTACTTTTGGGCAGGGCCGGAGTGGGACTCATTTCCAGCCCTGGAGTTTCATGCCTCAGACCGGCCCACTTTAGATCACGACCTATTATTATTAAAATCATGTAATTATAACCTTACATGTTAAGTCTACAATAGTGCACTTGTAATTCAGTGTATTTTTCTAAAATATTTATAAAGTGGGTTAGGGTTAACCCTAACCCTAAAAAGTGGTTCTGTTGGAACTAATGCTTGCTTGTTCACACACTCTGTTACAACAGCTCACCTGTTCCTTCCATACTGAATGGAGCAATCTTCATCACTACTGGCTCCTGGCTCTGCTTCTGACACCAAATCACATTTTAAAAATTGTCATAATTCTCAGCACAAATCTCCCCCTTTTACGAAACCTTCTGATCAATTCAGGTCAGCTTCATTAATGTAGTGCTGAATCATCTAACATCTCAGGACATTTTTCATATAGAGCAGGTCTACATCATACTCTTCATTATATTAATTCTAATAATATTCACTCAATGAGCAATCCTACCTGCCCACTCTGGACTTGTGGGCTCATGGCTGGTGCTTGGTGCTGGATCTTGCTTCTGACTCTGAGGGGCTACAAGACAAAGTTTCCCAGTTACGTGGCGTCGCATCATACTGTTACTTAAATTATGCAACGTTATGTTATATGCCACAACGCCATACAACTCATTGACTTGATAATTAATTAACCTGAAGGGTGGTTTGCAGGCAAAGTTCAACATCTTGCCTTACCCGTTTCATCGTCCTCATTTGACGTTTCAAACCGCGAGCTCGTTTTAGTGAAAAAGTTGCCAATTTTAACACATTTGGCTGCGTCCAGAGCTTTCCTCTTTTTAATTCTTGCCTTCTCCGCGCCACCCTTGCTCTTTCTATTTTCCATCTTTCAAACACCACTGACCGAGTGCACAGACATGTTACGTCAGGGTGCGTCTGCAAAAAAAAAAAAAAAAAGAGCTGTCAGTGGAGGCGGAGGCGGCCCAGGGACAGCGGTAAGCAGCATATGTGATCAACCCACTGCCATGACTGAGCACCGGCCCCGGCCCAGACATTAGACCGGCCCACCAGGAATTGTCCCGGTCTTCCCGATTAGCCACTCTGGGCCTGCTGGGTGATGAGTAAGACTCCAGATAACATGCTTGTTTCATTG
>OMLF01041310.1:38471-52501 GCA_900302615.1 Holocentrus rufus | reverse complement strand
CAGCCGACTGCAGGTTTTGCCATATCACATCTGTGTTCAGTTCAAACTTAGGCTGGCTTCACATAATTTGTTGCAAATGAAACTTTTACTTTGCCATGTCAACAAACTCATATGGAACATTCCAAATGATGATCAAAACCTAATTTATAATTTTCATTGGATAGTTTGCCTGGAACTCCAAGTTGCATAGAAATTCAGCTGCCCCATGTAAAGCCAGCCTAAAACTAAATACGCACTAATCAACCTCTACAACAGTCCAATGAGAACATCACACACTGTCATTTTAATATGGCTGATCTTATACCTTTACGGATTCAGCAGCCCATGATATGTTTATTCCGTTCATGGTAAACTGCTTTCCTTTTGGCAGTGAAGCATCATAGCTACCTACAGTCACAAACACTGTCTCTCCTGCTTGGTTCCTCTGCCAGTTCACCAGGTCATAGACAGCTGCAGGGTCTCCATTCTCATCAAAATACACTCTTTCTCCTGATTGAAGAGTAAAATTCACAGCTTGGATGTTTTTCAAGACCTACCAGGAAAGAGAAATAGTCTTCTGATTCACACTATGGAGGCTTAATGGTACAGATCAAATGACATGTTGATGTCTTCTGTAGTCTTTGATTAAAAAGAACTACATAACTCACATAAAAGTGACCTCTCACCTGCTCTGGCTCTATGTTGTCTCTCCAGATGCATGACTGATACAGCTTTTTTCCATTATGTATGCATTTTAACATGTTATGCATAGCATGAGCCACAGCATACACACCCTTGTATACATTATTAGATATCCTCAGCTCTGATACATCTGTGAATGGATTGTCAATATCCTCTAGTCTCTCAGAACCAGAGCACTGCCTGCCATGGCTCTGACCATCCAGACTGGATTGGAAACTACATCCAAACGTAGCTTCCCAGAACTCTCTGAGCAGACTGTTCTGGGGGCTCTGACTTGGGTTAACCTGTAATAGGAATTCTCTCAGGCCTGGGATCTTTGACTTTCTTATAGTGAAGCCCAGAGATCCAATTAGGATACTAGAGTGCCTCTTGGTGGCCAGGTGGCCCGCTGTGATCCAAGACTCACTGCCCACCCACTGCAACCCAGTCAGGTTCTGCTTCAGAGCTTCCTCAAGCAGAATGTCCATCTCCCTCTGGGCAAGGAAGGCCACTAAAACCCTGGCGCTGCCGTTACGGATCACTCTGACCACCCTGGCAGCCTGGTCCCTTGGGTAAGTTCTAGAAATGGCCTCTGAGTACTCAATACAGACCCCCTCCTGGCCTGCAGCTTTGATAAATGTTGCCATGCCATTGTTGCCATAGTCATTATCACTCCTAACTATACCCACCCAGGTCCAGCCAAAGTGCTTAACCAGCTTTACCAGAGCTCTGCTCTGGTAGTAGTCACTGGGAATAGTCCTGAAGAAGGAGGAATACTCCCTTCTGTTACTTAGACAAGCACATGTGGCAAAGTGGCTGATCTAAACAGAAAAGAAAAAATTACATTTATGAAAATGAAAAGGACCATTGTTAAAAGACAGGCAAAAGTTAATGACAAACTGTTACCATTGGTATTTGGAAAATCCCTGAAGTTTGTAGCATTGCAATGGTTGAGGAGGATTCAGAGGCCCCAATGATGGCATGGACAGATGACTGACTAGAGCAGGTTTTTCCCAAAGTCCTTTCCTGTCCGTTCATTAGAGCCATGACTGCACGCATTGAAGACAGTGTTGAGCCACAGCTGTCAAATACCTTGTAACCAATTGAGATGTTAGGTAGCAGAGCGCTGCTATTGTTGATCTCCTCAATAGCAAAGATCATTGTCTGAACAAAACGAAACTCTCTGAAATTAAGCCTGAAAGACATAGCAACAATTTTTAGTTTTCACATGAAATTTTTTCCTTTGTTTATTTAATTTTTTCAAAAGATTGATTTCTTTTCAGGTATTATCAGAGGAGAAGGGAGAAATCATACAGTACCTTGAGCATGTTAGAGGTTTTGGAGTATCTGTGAAGGAGAAAGGGGGCTTTGTGATTTGGCTATGGATGGAGAAGGCTCCCCCAATAGTGATATCTCCTTCCTTAGACATCAGAGGGAACTCTGGGCTCCCGAGCATCCGACAGCGAACAGCTTCTTCCTCTGCCCCGACGGCTCCCATCACCCCAAGCATAAGCAGTAACACTAAATACACACTCTCAAACATCTGGGAGAGACAGGCACACACACGCACAAACTAACATGCACTCTGCAATCAGCTCTTGTGTCACTGACCAAAATATGTGACACCTTTATACACTACAGGAAATAGTGACGTAATCCTCTTGTCAAATGGGAGTGTAATGAGATCATACTGGTTTCCGCTGCAGTTTTGTCTCCACTGTCTAATAAAGTTTTGCAAGCCATCCTTAATTGTAGTACTGGATTCATTTTTCTTACAGACAAACAATATAAAGATTTCAAGGTGTCTTAAAACCCCTGAAATCTTTGTTTTGATTTAATTAAAGGTTAGAGGCTTCCAGCATCTTTAAAGGATGCCTTGATCACTCAGAGTTTTAGACCTAAGTTTAGGATTAGGACCCCCACAAAGAATTCTGTCAGCACCATATTTAGGGGTAGGACTGCTGCAAGAGAATTAGTAGGAAAGTGTCAATGTGGTTGTGACATGTGCATTTGAGAATAGGTATATGTATTGTGTGATTTCTTCATTCCTTTATCATCATATGATACAAAACGTGCACATGCAGCTCTCGATTATCTTTTAACCCCTGTGTTAAAATATCATGCCACAAACGCATCTCTGTGATTCTCAAGAGAGAACATAAGAGAGAAATATGGATTGAGGAGTTTCAGTAAACAATGTGATATCAACCCACTGAGAAAAGTATCAATTAGTTTTATAATAGATATATGCTGGATGATGAATTTAAGTGGATATACACACATTTTGAAATGAGACCTTTCAAATAATTTTGTCACTTATGTCCAATAATGCTGTGCTGATCATATACAGAAATCTTGATTTTTATCGTGCAAGATTCCTTTATTATTGAACTATTTCCAGCATCAGACATTTTATCTGACTGTTTGTGCGATGTTTGACACAGTTGGAGGCAACTAATGAGGGAGCAGTCACCATGGGAGAGATCGGTGTAAAGTTCTTTGTATGTGTTTATCCCTCCCTTTCACATCACTTTTCACAGGCTTATGACAAAGCCTTTTGAATCACAAACAAATGCTATACTCTAGTGCACAAAGGCATAGTGTGCACTGTTATGTTTGTGTGGTAGACTGTGCGTGCATGAGTAATATTTGAAAATACTGTCATAAGAACACAGAAATATATTTGAAAGTATAAAGATGAATCAGAGGGCATATTTGTTTTTATGTACCTCTTATTGAAAACAAGATGGTTCAGCTATTTTGAAGCAAATAATACATCCTTAATTTTATCATTAGACAAAATTGTCTCCAGACAATTTTCAATATCAAATTATGCTGAACTGGCTGTCAAATTTCCTTCTGTTACTGTCTAAACTTCAATTCTTCAAAAAAAGAAAACAAAATAATGTCTTCATGTTGAAATTAAACAATATACTTAGAGTCAAGCAACTGAAATCAAGCCAAGTTACATGAGTGTGTGATATACTTTTATTTGTATTTGATACAGATATCTAGACACGTGTAGTTTGTGTTTTTCCCATCAGATATTTTTTTGTGTTAAGTTCAGGTTTCAATATAATGATGAAGCATTTTGGTGCAAATATGCAGAAAAGTAACCCATAACTGGAAGCAAGAATAGCAAAGATCTCCACGGCTACAGTGAATTTCCCAGGAGAGCTGACATAAGCTGGGATGAAGGTGATCCAGACAGCACAGAATATCAGCATGCTGAAGGTGATAAATTTGGCTTCATTGAAATTATCAGGCAGCTTTCGAGCCAGAAAAGCTAAAATAAAACACAACATAGCCAAGAGTCCTATATAACCTAACACAGCCCAGAATCCTATAGGTGATCCTAAGGCACACTCTAAAATGATCTTCTCCTTATAGTGTTTCATATTCTTGAAGGGAAAGGGAGGGTTGATTGTTAGCCAGAGAATGCAAATCACAACTTGTATTAGAGTGAAGGCAACAACACTGAGCCTCTGCTGTGCAGGCCCAAACCATTTCATCACATTACTGCCTGGAAGTGTAGCCCTGAAGGCCATTAACACCACTATAGTTTTCCCCAGAACACAAGAGATGCAGAGGACAAAAGTGATGCCAAACGCTGTGTGGCGCAGCATACAGGACCAGTCAGAGGGCCGGCCAATGAAGGTCAGAGAACACAGGAAACACAGAGTCAAGGAGAAGAGCAGCAGGAAGCTCAGCTCAGAGTTGTTGGCCTTGACTAAGGGGGTGTCCTTATTGATTAAGAAAAGGATGGACACAACTAAAGTTAGTAGTAGCCCAAGCAAAGAGAAAAACACTAGCAATTTGCCCATAACCTCAGAAAAGGAGAGGAACTCAACATTTTTCGGTACACACGTATCTCTGTTTTGATTGGACCAGTATTCCTCAGGACACTTTGTGCAGCCATTCGAATCTGTAATAGAAATTCTGTCACTAGTATTAAAATGTAACAAGACTGAAAACATCATTCAGAGACTGTACCACAGTGAGTTTCAACATGATGCACAGGGTGTGGCAAGCAAATGTTGCGTACACATCAACAAATGTCAGGTCTGTGATCCATATACCTGTGGTGTTGCTGATTTCTCCCTCTGCACATGGTATACAGTCATAGCAGCAGACAGGCTTTCCTTTCTGAAGGGCCTTGTGAGTTCCTGGGGGACAGCTCTCACTGCACACTGACACAGGCAACTTTGAGAGAAAGAAAGGAGTTTGATACACGTTAATGCTCTGTGCCTTTCTCTTTACATAATCATCCAATATTCATTTGAAATTATGTCCAAATATATGAGTGATTTGACTTTAGCCTTATAAGACACACATAATCTGATGTATTTTAAGATGACTGTCAATCATTATATTATAAACTTTGCCTCTCTGTTTCCCCCTGGCCATATTATGTCTTCGGTCCTGAGGACAAACTTCTGTCCAGGAGGTAGGGAGGCGTCATAGTAGCCCACAGGTTTAAACAGGACTGAGCCGTCTGATCCACGTTGCCAGTTCACCACCTCATACCGGGCCACAGCTGCTCCGGTGCTGTCAAACCACACCTGGTCCCCATTCTTAATGGTAAAGTTCACCTGCTTTAGAGACTCCATTACCTTAAAGGGGATAGGAAATATGTCATTATACTTCCTTTACTTAACTAAGAGCTAAAATTGCTCAGTAGTCAGTTCATTTTACCTGCCAGGGAAAAACCTTCACACTCTTATCACACCCCAGGGCTTTTGAGCATTTTAGTACTCTGTGCAGAGAATGAGCCACAGCATAGATGGCTTTATAGATATTGCTGGAGTATCTCAGCTCTGCCACATCATCATTATAATCTTTTAGCTCAATAAGATCTAAGGTTTCTTTGCAAGGTGTCTTTATTGTCACATTGTCTCCGTTTGTCTCGTTGCATTGAAATCCTGTCTCCCAGAACTCTTTGATTACAAAATCGGCAAAGCCACTGATGTTTGCCTTTTGCACAGCAAAGCCCAGAGAACCCCCCAGAACACTGAAACTAGTCGGGGTCACTAGGCTGTCAGCAGTGATCCAGGCCTCCACGCCAATAAACTGCAGGCCTGTGATGTTGTGGAGGCTCAGCTGCTCCAGAAGGTTGTTCATCTCCACATGGGCCAGGAATCCTACAATAACACGGGCTGTGCTCTGGCGAATCACTTCTACCACTTTCGACAGTTTTTCTGGTTCTGTCCTGTGGAATTTCTCGGTATACTCCACACACACTCCTTCCTCCTGCGCAGCGGCGAGGAAGATGGCCATGCCATTGTTGCCGTAGTCACTGTCACTGTTGATCGCCCCCACCCAGCTCCAGCCAAAGTGCTTGACCAGCTGGGCTAGAGCTCGGCTCTGGTAGAGATCACTAGCAATAGTTCGGAAGAATGAAGGAAACTCCTTCCTGCTGCTCAGACACTCACAAGTAGCTGAATGACTGATCTGAGAAAACAGAGAGAAAGAGAGAGAGGGGGAGATAATTGTGTCTGATGCATAAATGCACTCTACAAGCACTACACCTTATATGCTGATATCTCTCTCACCACTGGTATTTTGAATGGCCCGGTGGTGCGTGCCAGCACAATGGTTGAAGAGGATTCAGACTCCCCAATAATGGCATGAACAGCTGATTGACCGGAGCAGGTCTTCCCCACAGCCCGTTCTTCACCGTTCATCAGAGCCATCGCCGCTCGCATAGAGGACAATGTCGAGCCACAGTTGTCATAAATGCGGTAGCCGATAGAAACATTGGGAAGAAGAAAGTCACTGCTGTTGATCTCCTCAATTGCAAAGATCATGGTCTGGGCAAATCGAAACTCTCTCAGGTTCACACTGTGACAAGAGGAGTTAAAACAAGTATTTTTCACTTTGACATAAAAACAAGGAGGATTGTTTTTGTTCACAGTGCACAAAATCACATCATACCTGGAACATGTGAGAGGTGCTGGGCTGTCTGTGAAGGAGAGCGGCCGTTGTGTGATTTTGCTGTGGATGGAAAAAGCTCCGCCAATGGTGAATTCTCCTTCTTTGGACAGAAGAGGGAACTCTGGACCCCCCCGTATCTGACAGAGAGGAGTTTCATCCTCTGCTCCGAATGTCACCACTAGCCCTAAAACAATCAGCCCCAGCACCGATGGTGACATGTTCCACTCCCCACACAGTGATGGGGCAGCACCACCCTGGCCAGGGTCAGAGTGATCTCTAATGCAATGTTTTATAACCTTAAGTCTGACAGCAGGACTCACTGGCCAATGAGAAACAAGTGAGATTGGACGGTTTCATTGGGTCCCACCAATCTGCATGCATCTGATTACTGCTCCATGACTGCTACAGGCTTGAAAATAGGCTATCATCATGACAGGGTCATGCCGATCTGTTTTCCATCTTGCACTGGTCAGTTCTGAGTCTTAAGATTTTCACCATCAGTTGGGCAAGGTCCTCACTGCCATCGTTTATGTAAAGTCACTCTTACATAAAACAAGACTATATGTTTATTAATGGAAAACTGATTCTTGCTATTTTTCAGTTATACCCTGCCATATATTCACAGATTTATACACACATTCCTCAACTGTTAGCCAATCGGATCAGCTGGGACTGAAATTGCTGACTCAGCAGGAAAACAAATCAACATAGCTGCATGTCATTTTTTGGGAAAACACATATATTGCTACTTTTCATCACAATACATTTTTATTAATTTGTGTTTTGTTACGGAATGTTGTCTGGATAATTAAACATATGCATGTCCTCACACTATGTATATGCATAGTTTGAAAGCCTTCAAATCTTTTTGAAGCGTGAATGACCCATAGGCATTAAGACAGTACAGAGGTGGTATTCTATTCAAATTCAGCTTAGTATTTACTACCTTAAAAGCTGGAAGACTAGCCAAAGTTTTCAGGATAAACTACAAAATAATATCAGGAAACAAAATCAGTAACAGAAAGTTAAATGTGCCAACCTAACAAATACCCTATAGCTCATATTGCCTGAAACACTTTTGGGCCTAACTATACCATGGAGATAATGAAATACAAAAGTGAAGACATTCTGCTGAACATAAGTTATTAGACACTGATATGGGTGTGAAGTTTATCTCTTTTTACATTTTTGTTCAAATAAACACTTTAAAAGAGGTTTACATAGTTGCATCGATGCAAGTTTCCTTTATTCATTTTTCATTGATTTTCAACTGTTAGTTGAGTTTACCTTCATCCCTGCACAAAGATACTCTCATGAGAGTAAACTGAAGTACAAGTTGGTTAAATAAATGAAACATGCTTGGATTGAAGTGTGCAAAAGCCCGTTTATGCATGAAATACTATTCCCTTCATGCACCTTAGTCAAGTCGTTTATACATGTGAAGCAAATTGCCCACAAAAGCTGTGAAGGAATCCATCCATGAATTCAAAACTTATCCAAACCAAATTAATCCTGTTGACACTGTCGCTAATGCACATCATAAGGATCAGAACCAGGTGATAAATGATGTCCATATTTTGTGAGCCAGTATTATTCAGTCAGTGGCTGACAATGGAGAAGAATAGGAACAGGGAGGGGAATAAAAATGCAACCTCTTTAAAAAAAAAAAAAAAAATACAGTGTGATATTGGATTGTGTTTATGCCCCAGTTCATGATCGGTCTCTATTATATGTTTGACACATGGTTTCACCTCTTTAAGCAATATCACAGGAGAGAGAGTGCTGTTATATACTGTATATCAGCATGGCTGTGATTCGGGTGTAGGTTGAAGATAGTGAAACTATATGGATTTCCTGCAATTTTCTTTCCACCTTTCCTTTCAGGGCATTGCACAGCCTGTTGTGATGGACAGATTTCTGTTCCTATATTTCGCCATCACAATTTGTATGGAGAGTTGCATCTGTATTAGGCTATATCCAATATTAAATCACTGATCAAAATCAATCAAATCCATAAGAGAAGTCTACTATATTTTTTTGGTTTGAATTCGGTCGAAACAGTAGCATAACATGACTTTCATCATATTTAAATTAGCAAAAGCAGGCTCACATGTGTTGCACCCTCAATATTTAATCATGATTTTGTGGCTCATAATAATCTTTTCGTGATGTAATACAGGCCAAACACTGCAGCCTGTTGTAGCCTGTTAGATTTTGGGAGTCAGTGTGAATGAAAGCGGAATAATTCATTTCACTTTGTCCAGACTTCATGGCACCAGAATGTTTTTGTTGTGAGGATGAAAGAAAGTTTATGGATTGAAGTCCTCAACAAGACAAGTAAATATTATGGAATTGTAAAATTATGCAAAAGTGATGTTGGTGCTGTTTTATCAGTTACCAAAAGAAGAGAAATAATTTGTCTGCTTGGTGCGCTCTTGGAAATAATATGTGTAAATAAAATGAAATAAAATAAGTTACATAAATTATTACATTACACTGACAAGATGGAGTTTCTAAAAGTACACAGTGTGTTTGCGTTCCCTCAACACTTACGATCATCCATAAATTGGTGTGAAATTATTTTATTTTATTCTATTTACACATAATTTTTCTTTATTTTGTTCTACATGTCACTTCATTTTTGAGGGAATTATGCATTTGGATAAGGGGATTAAACTTTCACTTTTGACAGTTGCTCACAATAAACAATTAATTTACCATGCCTGATTTAGCGAGCTATTGGGCCATGTGATATTTAATTTGTTGTTATTGTTATTTTTCAATCAGAGGGCTGTTTAATACCCTGCTGATATGCCTCTTAGGCCTGGTTTAATTAAAAAGATCCAGTTGTTTTTGTGTTTGTGCAGATGCTTGTCAGATTATTGTACACTTCAGGGCTCTCCTGTGGGTCTGCCATCTGGGAGTTGAACTCAGTATAGGAACACATCTAGTGAACTGAGGGTGCCTAAGGCTTCACCCTGACTCCCCTTACACCTCCAGCTCTTCCTACACTAACAATCACTCTAACTTGCTAACAAAGTCCCTCCAGACCCCACAGAGTCCCCTGCCTGCCTCCACTCCTCCGCACCCTCTGCCTTCCACAGAAACTTCCCTCCAGGCCTGTTGCATCAGGCTCCCCTCTAGACCCCATCTAAGAGTTTGGCCTGTGTTTGAGGTCTTGACCCAAAAACTTCTTACACTTCTGAAAGTGTGTGTGTGAATGGGAGAATGTGAGGCATACATTGTAAAGCGCTTTCAGTGGTCAGTGGGCTAGAAAAGCGCTATACAAATGCAGTCCGTTTACCGTTAACCGTTTTCCATATTTCATCATATTGCCTTTTGAACTCAATAAAGAAACTGGACTCATAAAGACAACATTGAAAAATCAATTAGTTCAACTCAAGTGAGCAAAATGGGTGAATAGTTTAACACACAAAATCTTTCAGGCACTGGAACTTTATATCACAGTAAATAAATATCTTAAACTTTTATCCAATTTCTGCTCTTTCGTAGAAAATAGTGATTTGCTAAGATTCCAAACCAAAACTTATTCACAAAAAATAGATTTTTGAATATTTTGTAGCACAAGAAAATGTGTGTGTATGTGTGTGGGTGAATGGGATGTGGTTGGGGAAGAGAGTAAATACTTAAAATGAAAATGTATTGTGTGTGTATTATTCAGACATCATATTTATATTTTATGTAGGAGTTTTAATAAAATTTGCCCATTGATTAGGTTAGAATTTTTGTTTGATCTTATAGTTCCTAAAATGTTAAAGCCAGGTCTCTCTCTCTCTCTCTCTCTCTCTCTCTCTCTCTCTCTCTCTCGCACACACACACACACTCACACACACACACACACACACACACCAGGCCTTATGCTGCTGCAGCTGTTCCTTGATTTGTGGTTTGTCTGCTATTTAATGATTATTCTTTTTGGAATATCAGTCTCATCCTGCTTTTGATATGACACATTTTCATTTAATTTCAGTTAATTTGACTGACTCTATTTGATTTTAGTTATTAATTGCTTTTATTTTTTTGAGTGAGAGAGATAGATTTTTTTTTCTTGTCAACTATGAAGGTTTCGGTCAGGGGGTCCTTTTTGTTTCCTAGAAGCTGTGGGCTTGTGAAGATCTTTGAGACTCTAACAGTTGAACTTGAACTTGAACACTCATGCCATGGACTATATTGCCATCTCCTGGCAACATTGTGCAATTGCCAAAAACAAAGGCTTAGTTCCCTTAGAAATTCAAATTATAGATTAACACAGAATACCACTATAAGATATATTGTAAAATTAAACACAGTGCTTTTTGTAGTTTGCACCACACAATAGACCTGCCTCACAATGGTTTTAAGTGCAACCGATGAGTCGATGAGACATAAATATCAGAATATCCTATTTTTACATAACCCCCATATACAATAATGTTGTATATGTTGTATTTCTACACGACTAAAATGGTGTCTGTTTTCTGTGGTTCTGTGCTTAATTAATGACAACGATATTTATGTTTTACTTCTCACTGAACCATCTGTAGTCACCTAGACCACCTGATGGATCCATTATGAAGCGAATGATTCTTCACTGGCTTTAACTTTGATAGCTTTGATTCCAACATACCAAAATAGCTAATGGTATATAATGCAAGGATTATGTATGAGTGGTGCATAACTCGAAATGCACTGACAGCACTTTTTCAGTGCTTTTACCGACACTGAGTTTAAAACTACAAAGTATAAACCAGTACGGAGCACCTACATGATGCATTACTTTCCTTCTCATTTCCACCATTTGAGACATGCAGGCTTCTATGTCCCAAAAATACAGGAAATCCAGACATTTTGTTTTTAAATCTGAAATTTTACTTTGGGCTTTTGGTGTCGGATATTAGTCTTGTGTAAAATCTGTGATACTGACCCATTTTGGCCAGGTATTTTTAGCCTGGTACCAATATTGAAACCTAAAGCCATGGTGCCCCAAAGGTTTCCAGGTTTTATTTCCAAACAAACATTACAGCAGTTAATTTCACTCAATTGCTCAACTTGAACCAGATGGGAAACCAAACAGTGAAATCACTTGGTGCTACCACGAAGGCACCCAGCTGAGAACCACTGCTGCATGTAACTAATATGGATGGCTTGTTATATTATTGTAAAGTGTAGAACTATTTGATCACGAAAAGCCTCTCTAAAAGGGTCAAAGGCTCTGATACAAGCCAAAAGGAGCCCTCAGAGTCAAAATGAGAGGAGTCAAACTTCACTCAGTCACTCTGCTGATAAAATTTGACTGAACATGCACAAAAAACGAGGCCTTGACCAAAGATTACACATTATCAGAATAAGACCCTGGAAATTCTCCAGATTTCTAGCAAGTAATTGATATTCATCAAACTGAATTGGGTGTGTTTTGCCACATTAAGTAAATGTAGTTCTTGTAGCAACCATGGTGTTTAATCCTACACCATTAATTTGAAATAGTTATTTATTTTTAATAAGAGTTGTTATTATTATTTTTGCAGTAGTAAATTACTTGAGGTCCTGTGGTGCATAATGACACTGCTGTAGCCTCACTAATTAATGTTAGCATGTTTTGAAAGTGACAAGATCCCTTTCCATTAAACCTCAAAATTAATTAATTTTGCACACACCACCTGGTGAGCCTGTTTCACAGCCTCAGGCCCAGATGTCATCAGTGTGTTGGAAACACTTACCTGCCTTTGCTTGCCCAGCTGGCCCCTTGTTCCTCCCCCAGCCACCTGGGTACAAGCTAAATTGGCAGGTTTAAGATGACGACATCTCCCTGCTGGTACCTAAACAATAACAGCAAGTTTAACGGCTTCACAAGTGTGTGTTACGCTTCAGTGCATGTTGTTATTCATGCCAGATTAAAACAACACTTCAGGCCCACAGGTAATTTTCCAGGCATTCAAGTTCACAAACAAGCTCCTCTGGCCTCTACCTCCATTCCTCACAGGAAAACTTGATTTTAATTGTGTCTCTGAAGCTAATGATAAACAGCAAAATCTTATGGTTCATTTCACCAAACTTACCTAGATCTGTTGTTATTTTTATTATAACTTTTCTTCTGAAAATGTATTTAAAAATTTATTTACCTCTTTAAAGCAAGTGATATAGAAAGATAAAATATTTAAATAAGAAGAAATCCCAGGAGAAGGGCAACAACTCCCAGCAACTAACCACAACACTTTGTTTCCAAAAGTAACTTATTTATTGTCAAGATTCATGTTTTAGGTGTTACAACATGTGTCTCTGTCAAATATTTAAACTCAAGCTTTTGAAAGAAATAAATTAATATTGACAAAATTAGAAAATATATAATCTCAGCAGGATTTAAATTCTGTTCTATTCTTCAAACCTATATTTATTTTAGAATAGAAAAGCATCCTCACACAATTATTGGTTATGTTACTTGCTATAGCAGCCATAAAAGCCATTTTTATAAAAATGTGACAGTGTGGATTGGTATTAAATGTTGTACTTTGCTGATATCTGTCCAGCTTGTCACAGGGATTGATTTCTCAGTTTTTCGTTTTATACATTTCAAATTGCAGTTCATGTATACTGAATCTTATTCCTGTAATCAGCATAGCATCAGCATCATTATTATCATCATTAAGGTTTCAACCTGAACCCCTGAAAAAACCCACACAAACATGGAGAGAGCATGCAAACTCAAGACAGGTCAGAAAGGACCAGGGCCGAAATTCAAACCCAGCATCGTCTCACTGTGAGGTGATTTGATTCCTTGGCTCAAGACAAGTCCAGTGCACGAAAAGATTTCCATCTCTGAGGTTTCAGAGGTGAATACCCCCCGTCATGTTGCTCTTTACATGTTTTGAAACTCACTTTCAAACTATTTCTAGAGATGTGTGGCTTGCCATCAACTCTGGCTTTATATACTGCAATGTAATAAAAGTGAATATTGTTCTTCTCTGCACATCCAATACACCCTTAGCTGATGAATATTAGGTATCTGCAGATAGGTTATATGAATTTCGTAAACATGGACTACAAACAGGACGAGAAATCTTAAAACATTACTTTCAAAAGCATCTAAACATTATTGAGTCCAGAATTGTCCCCACATCACATACAGCTGGCTTATCCATGAGCAATTTCACTCTGGAAACACAACCAGTATTGCGTTGTGGTAGATTGAGCCCGAAGCTCAGTGTAGAACAGCATATTAAGGAAGCTGTGCACCACTACCGCAATATCAACACAGACAAATTAAAATGTATTCTTTTATTTCTATACATGCATACATACATACAACCAATCAATTAATAGAGGTCAGTCTAAGAAAGACATTTATTATGGTGTAAACACAACAATCCCTCTAGCACCACCTTCAGTACAAAGTTCAAAAGTTAAAAAAAATGCATTTAAAACAGATGTATGTGCCACAA
>OMLF01041310.1:18288-38451 GCA_900302615.1 Holocentrus rufus | reverse complement strand
ATTTATGCTTTTATTTCTCCATTTTTCTGCAGCTGGAGCCCATACAACCAATCAATTAATAGAGGTCAGTCTAAGAAAGACATTTATTATGGTGTAAACACAACAATCCCTCTAGCACCACCTTCAGTACAACGTTCAAAAGTTTAAAAAAATCCATTTAAAACAGATGTATGTGCCACAACTTTGCAGCTGTCATTAAAATTTAGGCCCGAATGACAAGAGGCATTCATACGCTGCAACCTAGTGGAAATTCTGAAATCCAGATTTCATTTAAATGTCACACAAATTGCTGCACACAGTTGTAAGATCCCCACAATTAAATGTTTTCAAGGGATATTTTGACCAAAATCACGTCCACAGTGAATGGAAATATCTGACTGTAAGTGGCACTGTACATATCTGCTGCTTGAAATGGTTAATCAGTGTCATATCTTTATAAAAATAAATTACATAATGATGGAATAATGAATGAAGGAATCTGAATGGGAGAGTGCCTTCCATTCCAGTTGAGTGCTTATCACAGCATGTCATCCTCTGTCTCTTAGTTATCTTCCATCTGTCAATAAAGCAGAAAAAATATATGATGTCTACTTAATTCAAAAGATGAATCTTTTACAGCTCTTGGATTTTTTTCCTTTATGTGAGCTGTTCACACATGATCCCAGACAAACAAACCACATATCACGCCACCACCCAGTTGGCTCAGCATGCTCAGTTGGATATAAATGCCGGATATTAATGCAGCTGTCTATGTTGCTTTGAGCACATGCAAATGAGGAACAGGAGGGGAGCGATTCTCAAGTTTAAACTTGTTCAACAGATTAAGCTTTTTTTCTGTTTTTCTGTATGGAAGGCTACAGCATGCATAGAACTGAGAACTGAGAACTAGAACTGTGAACTGGTTGGTCAGTGTTTACAAAAATTGGTACACTGACAACCTGGTGTCCCCTGGTGGTACATAACATAAGGGCAAAGTTGAATCCAGCCTGTGCACTTTGTTGCATACCATCCTCTCCCTCTCTGCCCTGCATGGCTTTCCCTGCAGCCTGAAATTGGTCTGCTAATGAAGGCAAAAAAACAAAAATGACACCTGTTTTTGCTGTTAGTACAACAATCCCTAAAGCACCACCATCAGTCCAAAT
Organism: Holocentrus rufus; assembly: GCA_900302615.1. Taxonomy (NCBI): domain Eukaryota; kingdom Metazoa; phylum Chordata; class Actinopteri; order Holocentriformes; family Holocentridae; genus Holocentrus; species Holocentrus rufus. The sequence continues at coordinate 37,309 of OMLF01041310.1, read as the reverse complement.
TTGAAAGGAAAAAAAAATAAATCTGTCTTCTAGGCTTGCTATGGCACTTCAATCATCTTGCCAAAAGTGAGAATTTTGCTATTACCAGATTTCTTTAGTTGTGCCTCACAGAGTGAAGGGATTTATTTGATAAATGATCACAGAGAGCCAACTTGATTTTCTACAAAAGCACTCAGTGTGCCTGCTTGTAATGCGCTTGGCCCCCTGAAATGCTGCTTGCAGCTCTCATTTTTCATTGGACTTTACTCAGGGCTGTCATAAAGGGGGGTGAAGTGGGAATGATTCAGGGGGCCCAAAGCCACATAGGGGCCTTCCACACAATGTCTGTACAATTTAAGTGTCTCAATGTGTTTTATGTCACTTGAAGAAAAAAAACTAAAAACAAAAACACTACAATTAACAGAATCTGAAAAAATGTATTTGATTAATGCCAGCCATGTAGACTCAAATGCTATAATTTCATGCTTATTCACTGTTTTTTGTCAGTTGAGTCTAAGCAGTCCTCTCCTTATTTGACTTGTTTGAATTGTGCATTTTTAATCACCACATTTTACAAACAACATATTTCAAGTCATTCTTGCATGACCAAATCTTGAAATTTGTAACCATTGGACTGCGACACAAAAAAAGAAGTTGATCTTGAGCTCTTGAGCTACACCTCTCACCTCTCTCTTTCTATTTGCTTGCCTACCTGCCTGCCTGTCTGTCTTCTCATTTTTTTTCCACCTGTTTGTTTGTCTGGCACTTCTGCAACTTAACAGAATACTCAGGAATATCCAATACCTGTGGGCTTCATTTATCTGGGACGGCATATCCCCATGAGGACAACTGCGATACAATTGTAATCTCCTCATTGTTCACTTCTAATCAGCTTATTTTCAAGAAACAGTAAAGCTGCTACATCCCCCCTCCCTCCCCCTGAGAGCAAGAGGTCCTTGGGGTCTAACATCTTGTTAAAGGCTTACTTACAAGGAAAGGAAAATACAATACCATACCACTCAGCTTTTCTGACTTAGTGCACCTCTGTCCTTCCTCCCCTGGGCCTCACACAGGGGCATATTAACTGAATAAGGCAAACTATAGCCTAAGGCAGCACAACACACAGTGTAAAATCATCTTCCCTTCCCACTGTAGCCCTTTGTTTTATAGCCTGCAGGGTTTGTCCTGATAATGATATGCACAAGAAACTAATGACCCATTAAGTTCACTAACCTCTATGGTGTCCAAGATACAGTAAAAGACAATGGCAAAATGTTGAGAAACAAACGTATGAATCTTCTTTGGTTAAGCGATCAGGATTTTGAGAGGAGGTCAGAACAGTAACACTGTTACACTAAATTATAATGTGCTCACATGTTTGATGAACATGTACAACAGTTAAGATGAAAACACCCTCAGACTCGATCTATATCTCTCTGTTCACCTTTTACATAACCTCCATTAGAATTGCTCATTCTCTCTTTTTCTCTGCTGCTCTCTCACTCTCTGTGAGTTTTGTGTGGTTGTGCGTGTGTTTGTGTATGTGTGTGCGTGTGTGTGTTGTAAGGTGTGTAATTTAGATTAGCAGCTCCCGGTGATGTGGGCTGAGTGGGAGTCCACTGCCGCTTCACATCACTGAAGGATGAGTAAGGCCAAGTCAGGCATGACATTGTGTTCTACATCAAAAACAACACCTGTCTCTCTGCATTATGGCCAAATGCTCATTCCAGTTTCTTGTTATTGCCATTACCTACTGCGAAACTGAATGCTCTCTTTCCATTGATCAGAGTCCCTGGGGAAATGGGTCCTCTTTGATAACAAGGCGATATGAGGCAGAGAGAACATGTATATAAGGACCTGGATGGCTTGTCAGTGTAATATTAATGTGATGAAAGTTTGCGGCCGGGAAAAAGATGTGTCGCTTTGGCTTGTAAATGATTGAAATAAGGGAGTATTTGAAGAGTTTAGATAAAATGGAGCGCTTGCCAAATTGATCTAGGCTTGCAGCTGTGAGAGGTGATGAGGTCCTTAGCTTTTACTCACTGGCTTGAGTCAAAGAGATAAATTGCTTGTAGTGACTAAAAAATCTACACTTCCTATCGGCTGTGGATATGTGTCTGGATGGGGTCATTATGTATTTTCCTCTGTGGATGATCAAAACAGCTATCTCTTGAGCTGGTATAGATATAGAGTCCAAACAAAGTGCATGTAGTTACACATAGCAGTGGTTTAGCTTTAAAGAAAGGATGAATCAGTGTAGGCTAAGATCAAACCAAACCAAGCCTTCTGGAGCAGGAGCAGAACTCTTGCATCTGAGTCTCCTCTGGTTGGGGATTTTCCCGGTCTCTGTCTACCAGGCACAGACCCAGCAATGTAAGGTAATCCCAGGCTCTATGTCCCTGCCTGTCCTGCAGAAAAATGGGGACATCGTCTTGGGGGGGCTCTTCTCTCTTCATGATATGGTGGTGGAGCCCAATCTGTCCTTCACTTCTATTCCTCCACCCACACGGTGCACCAGGTAAGCAGTTAAGTCTTTTTAGCTCTAAATGTCAGGTAACTGTGGTTGCAGTTCCTCTTGACATCGTCTTTCCTCTTCCAGGTTTAACTTTCGGACTTTCCGCTGGATGCAGACCATGATCTTCGCCATTGAGGAGATCAACAAAAATGGGAGACTCCTTCCCAACATCACTCTGGGTTATAAGATCTATGATTCATGCAGCACCCCTTACCGTGCTCTGAGGGCTGCCATGGAGCTCATGGGAGCTGAGGAGGATTCAGAGGATGAGAAAGTCAGTGGCAGCTGTCGTGGGTCTGTACCAGTGGTGATAGGGGATGGAGGGTCCACTCAGTCTCTTGTAGTAGCTCGTTTCCTGGGAGTCTTCCATGTGCCGCAGGTGAGATGGTCATCAACCGTCTTTTTCCATAGACTTATATAATGACCAGAGGGACAAAGATCGTCATATTTATTTATTTATTTATTTATCTATTTGTGTCACAATTGGTTCTAATTGTTCATTGTGAAGATATGACAGAAGACATGACAGAACAGGACTTCTCTCTCTCTCTTTCTCAGGTTAGTTATTTCTCCAGCTGTGCCTGTCTTAGTAACAAGAAGGAGTTTCCTGCTTTCTTACGGACCATGCCAAGCGACTTATTCCAGGTCAGAGCAGCAGAAAGCTCAATCGGATTACCTATCATACATTGCAATTTGATATCTGACCCCAAAAAAAGAATCACAGTTTCTGAGTAACTCTCTCTCTCTCTCTCTCTCTCTCTCTCTCTCTCTTTTCTCTCTCTCTTCTCCCCTATGTCTCAAGGTTGATGCGCTAGTGCAACTTGTCAAGCATTTTGGATGGACCTGGGTGGGTGTGATTGCAGGAGATGATGCCTATGGCCGTGGTGGGGCAAACATCTTTGCTGAAGAGGTGGGTCCAACACAAAACAATGAAATACAGTTATATCTTGAAGAGCTTATTTTTTCATGTGAGAGATACTGGACTATGAAATAATATAAACATACAATGAAAAAATATCTCATGAATCCTCCTCTTAGGTTACAAAGTTTGGTGCTTGTCTTGCTCTCCACGAGATCATCCCTAAGAACCACGCAAAGGCAGCCATGGCAGCTATCGTTTCCAGGATCCGCTCTTCTGGAGCCCAGGTGGTTCTGGTGTTTGCTGTGGAACAAGATACTACAGCATTGTTTGATGAAGTACTCAGGCATGAGGCTTTTGCTCATAAGTTTCCACAATGCTACAACAGAAGTTATCAACACATTTTATTCTCTTGTGTCAGTCACCATTTAGTTTTGTTTACTTGTGTCAGTAATGATTTGATAATTAGGAGGCATTGCGTTCTCAGTGACACTGTGAAAGAGTTGTGTATCTTTTTGTTTTTAGGCAGGGGCTGGTGGGAATACAGTGGCTGGCAAGTGAAGCTTGGAGCACAGCCTCTGTCCTCTCCACCCCAACCAAGTACCACCACATCCTCCAGGGTTCCATGGGATTCGCCATACGTAGAGCAGACATCCCCGGGCTTCAAGACTTTCTGCTTCGCCTGCATCCCTCAAATCCAGATGCCCTTGATAATCCCTTCCTGATCCCCTTCTGGGAAGAGGTATTTGGGTGCAGCCTGAATGTTGGGCCTGAGGGTCAGAATCGTGGAGATGGGGGTAAACCTCCATGTTCAGGTTCAGAGGAGCTCGGGAATGTGAGGAACATCTATTCAGATGTGTCCCAGCTAAGGATTTCCTACAATGTCTACAAGGCTGTGTATGCTATTGCCCATGCACTTAAAGCTATGAGAAGCTGTGAGAAAGGGAAAGGGTCACATCCTCTACATGTCTGTCCAGATACAGACAGCATACAGCCATGGCAGGTACTGTCGCCAATGCTCTTTAATAATTTAGTTTAAATTAACTACGATTGTTGTAATGCCAAGAAAAATTCACCAGGTGGTCTTATTCTGTCTCTTTCCACAGCTGCTTCATTACCTCAAACAGGTGGAATTCTTGAACTCTTTTGGTGATGAAATTAAGTTTGATGACAATGGGGACCCAATGGCCATGTATGACCTTGTTAATTGGCAGCTGGCAGCAAATGGAGAGATGAAGTTTGTCACTATTGGCAAGTTTGACAAGACCACAGCTGCGGGCAAGCAAAAACTGCAGATACAGGAAAGGAGCATTGTATGGAATGGCAACCAGACCACAGTAAGGTTCTCAATAGAACAAAAAATGTGCATGGATCAAATGCATTTTGTGTATCAATCATGTGCAAGTGCATTGAGTGTGGGTGTGTTCTGACCAGTGTAGAATGTATCCCCTCTGTTCCTCAGGTTCCCTTGTCAGTATGCAGCAGTATTTGTCCACCAGGCACCCGGAAGGCAATCAGACCTAATTTCCCTATCTGCTGCCATGATTGTGTGGTTTGTACAGCTGGGGAGATTAGCAATCAGACTGGTGAGGACAGGAAAGGGTGTATGCCCCACTTGTGTTTTGGAAGCTGACCTGCAGATGCATTCAATGTATAACAAAAGTCACATTATCACAACTGAAGCCCGACTGTCCTTTTATCAGATGCCATAGAGTGTGTGCGCTGCCTGCCAGAGTTCTGGTCCAACGCTGAGGGAACAGCTTGCATCCCCAAACAGGTGGAGTTCCTCTCCTTCAGTGACACCATGGGTATCACCTTGACAGCTGTTGCCCTTCTTGGATTCTTTTGGACCTGCACAGTTGTCTTCATATTCTCCTATTATAAATCCACCCCCATAGTCAAGGCCAACAACTCTGAGCTGAGCTTCCTGCTGCTCTTCTCCTTGACTCTGTGTTTCCTGTGTTCTCTGACCTTCATTGGCCGGCCCTCTGACTGGTCCTGTATGCTGCGCCACACAGCGTTTGGCATCACCTTTGTCCTCTGCATCTCTTGTGTTCTGGGGAAAACTATAGTGGTGTTAATGGCCTTCAGGGCTACACTTCCAGGCAGTAATGTGATGAAATGGTTTGGGCCGGCACAGCAGAAGGCAATCATTACTCTTTGCACTCTGGTCCAGGTAAGGATTTCTCTATCATTATGTAAGTTGAACAACAGGAAAGTATTCATTCAAAGTATTGTTTTTAAACAAAACCTATTTCTCCTTACGCAGGTGATAATCTGTACAGTATGGCTGGTTGTGACTCCTCCCACTCCACGCCAACTGATGCCACGTGAGAGTGCTATCATTATTCTCTTGTGTGATGAAGGTTCAGCCCTCGCTTTCTCACTGGTCCTGGGCTACATTGGCCTGCTGGCTTGTCTCTGCCTCATCTTGGCCTTCTTGGCAAGGAAACTCCCTGACAACTTCAATGAGGCCAAGCTCATTACTTTTAGCATGCTCATTTTCTGTGCTGTGTGGGTAGCCTTTGTCCCTGCCTATATCAGCTCTCCAGGGAAGTACTCTACAGTCACAGAGATATTTGCTATCCTGGCCTCCAGTTATGGGTTGTTAGCCTGTATCTTTGCCCCAAAGTGTTACATAATCCTGCTAAGGCCAGAGAAGAACTCCAGGAAACACTTGTTGTCAAAGTCTGCCACTGACAAGTATTAGGAGGATCATCTTAATTTCTTGCAGATTTTATGCGGTCTTCTTAAATAGACACACAACATTTACCTCAGACATTGTTGCTCTATTTTCAAACCATTATTATGCTGTACATTGCATTGTTTGAATTTAGATGTTTAAATTAAAAAATAAAAGGGTTTTGACAAAGGTGTTGAACTTTTTCCATTAATTTTTTTAATACTATAGGTATAAGTGATGGCAGATGTAGCCTCTTCTTGGACACAAACAGTTCTCCCTTTTTACCACCAGATGGTGGTGTTGTGCTGTTAATGACACCTTCTGTCATTCATCCGGTTCCATCACCCCTTAATGTCCCAGTGATGAGAAATCTTCTCCATATTCTCTATATAAAGATTTATGTAAATAGCAAAAGCACAATCACCATGTCACATTCTCTCTCTCTTTCTCTCTCTCTCTATACACACACACACACCTTTATATTTACAAACAACTTTCACCAGCATCATGAATTTTCCTGTGTACCTTTTTCACTCTTAAAACTGCAATTTCTAATCTTTGTTGATGTAAATATGCAGTGGTCATTCCAAGGCTTAATTGAGGAAATGGTCACCTAAACAACACAATTATTCTTGGATCAGTTTGGTTTGGTCCAGCTACATGAGACACTCCTGTGACCTTCTCAGTGGAAGTGTGGAGGACAGCTCAGTGCTAGATCTGAACGGGATTTGGCAGCAATGTCCGTGCTGATTTGACCTGAGATAGAATGACGAGGCCCAGGGTCTCTGAGGTATGTTCTGCGGAAATCCCAGCTGTCATTGGTTAATTAAACCCTCATACTCCAGAGGCCTTTACATATAAACATCACGCCTGGCTGTTCCCTACAATAACAAACTATAACATCAGACATTTTTCCAGCTTGCCACAGCTGCTCTCAGGCTAACATTGATTATCCAACACTGATTGATCTGTTGTTGTTCCTGCTGAGGCACAGGGATGAAATGGAGGACGGAGAGACATCACCACCCCTGGGGGTCTCTTAGGTCCATCAGGGACAGATTGAATGAACGGATGGCTGATGAGAGGGGCAGATGGACAGCATTATTTTTGTTCAATATATACAAGTGACACATTCCATTCAATACATTCAATTAATAACTTGTCTTCCTGCCCCTTTCTCTCTTCTCACCTGTGTATCTGTAAGCCTCTTTCCATTGTTCATTCTTTATTATGAATTATCATGGTGAGTGACGATAAGATGTGGGCTCAGTATCACCTGTAACTGCAGTTGCAATCGCACTAGCTTATCTTAGTGTCATTTTCTTGTCTAATGATCACAGCCAATCCCTCAGATCATAACAGTGTTTGCTTTATTCAGGTAAGGGACCTCAAAATAAACCTCGGCATTTGGAGTGTTACTGAATTTATTCACTTGGGAGAAGTGCCTACGCTTTTTTTTTCCCAATAAAATGAATGGGCTGCTCAGTTGAACACATATGAATGGAATCTTGCATGGATGACAGGTTGAAATGAGAGAATCTGTAATTCACAGAAAGCTGTTCTTAGAAACAAAGGCAAAGGGTGTGATAACAGGTCTGATGACAGAGAGGAGATAAACAGAGGAGGGAAACTGTGAGATCTTATGAAGGCATGACTACCACGTACATACAGCTATAGTTACTCAATGTTGTCATCGGTGTGTTGTTTATAAGCCCTTACTAAGCTTTCCAATGTCACAGGGCCACAAATGGTGGCCAGATGTTTTCCTCTAATTACAAAAGGAATACCCCAACAGGGACCCATATGGACTTATTTTACCAAGGGGAGAGGCTAGTGAATTAATGCAAAATGTGTTTAATACTGTGTTATGTTACATCCCAGAGGACATAATACAGCATGACACTCAAGGGTTTTAAAGCCAAAAGGGAAGAGTACCTCTCTTCATGAATTTGCATGGACCCTGGTTATATATGGTGCAACCAGGTTGGATATGGCGCAGCAGAGTTGAATGAACTATATACAGGTTATTTACAGATTTATACCATAATTGGAAATCTCTCTCTCCCACAAGATCTTGTTTTTTTTGTTTCTAACGTCTTTCTCCTCCTCATAACCATCTCTTTTCAAGTAACCTTTTCTCCTTCCATTATGTGGTGAGAGCCAGTGTCACAGAAAAGATGGGCACCATAGAAACTGGAGAACAAAATGGCCACAATAGGAGCTTTCATTGAGGTTCATGTGATTGCCTGTAAAAAGCAGAGAATGAGAAGGCCTCAGTGGCCACAGAAATTAGAGAAGTAGCGACAGTCACGATGGCGTTCTTGATAAGTTTGAATCACTAGGCCGATCTGATGAGGTATCAGATCCATGTTTAGATTTCCTGAAATGGAAGTCGGGGGGAACGTGTTGACAGAATGACAGATGTGACGGATGTGTGTAAGAATAATTCCCACAATGTGCAATACAGAAATGCACACACGTAGGAACACATACACAAACCCGTCTGTCAAGACTGACACCACACTGACGCTTCAGCTGTCAGTACAGTGAGATGTTTATTATTAGTCTTGATTTATGCAAATGTCTTGATAGGTTGCTTCATTCAACACTTTTCAGAGTTTAGAAACAACAAATTAAACAGCTGATGTGATATATTTACGATCAATATTTAATGTTTGCTTTTCTTTTGGCAGGCTACATATGCCATCATAGAGACCTGTTATTTTTTCTAGGGGAAAAAGCAAGGCAACAAAAGGAAAATAAAAAGAAACAGAAAAACAGGTCTTTGGGTATCAAAAAGAACTATTTGACATACAGAACGGAGGCTTAAGCATAATCTTCAGGGTGAACCAAGGCCAAAATAACAAACAAAACCCAGCTAACTGAAACCAAAAGTCTCTTAACTGTCAAATAGAAGAAAGAACTTAAAACACAATACTGAGCTCCTTAACAAAGAACAAAAGGAGAAAATTGGGAAACACAAATGAAATGGCAGCTCACCCCTAAAAAGCTTCATGATACCCGCTAGGGACAGTTGGATTTTCTACACAACTGCTAGATTAGCTAATTTAAACCTCTACCAAGAAGACTGCAGTACCAGTGACTACTAATCAACCAATCAACACCAAAGGCCCTGAAGAGAGGCTTCCCAGGTCTTATATGGCTGCAGCTCCTCATTGGTTTCAGGTGTGATGAGGAGGCGGGGTGGAGAAACAATCCCAGCATCAGCCAACAGCCTGTAACATTCACAAAAAAAAGAAAATACACACCACCACAACCTACACCCTGCCCTTCCAAAGATGTAATAGACCATAAAATCCTTCAAGAGTCCACAGAAATGATGATTAAAACAATGAACTTTGCTTTGCTTTGCTTTTATTTAATTTTATTCTTTCATTTATTGATCATCATGTACTTCTTGGTATTTCTCTACTATTTGGCCATCAGGTGTTTCTTGGTGTTCTTCTCAGGCCTCAGGAGGATGATGAAGCACTTTGGAGCAAAGATACAGAGCAGGAGACCATAGCTAGAGGCTAGGATGGCAAAAATCTCCACTGCAACAGTATATTTCCTTGGAGAGCTGATGTAGGCAGGGATAAAGGCCACCCACACCGTACAGAAGATCAGCATGCTGAAGGTGATCAGTTTTGCCTCATTGAAGTTGTCTGGGAGTTTCCTCGCCAGAAAGGCCAAAAGGAGGCAAATGCAAGCCAGCAGGCCAATGTAGCCCAGGACCAGTGAGAAGCCCACCACGGATCTTGTAGCACATTCAAGGATGATCTTGTGTTGTTGGTTCTCTTGGATGCCTCTTTCTACAGGCTGTGGAGGGGCAAGGGTCAACCACAGCACACAGATCAGCACCTGGGAAATGACAAATATTTTATGATTAAAATGTTAAAGAAAGGGAAGAGGCTACATTCTTAAATTCAAATTCAGAAACGGCATTCATTTCAGAAAAATCACAGGGGAAAGTCAGAGTACTGTGAGAATGCCTTTTAAACTTCAGTGCCTTGAGCAAGATGCTGAATCCCTACCAGCTCTGTTCAGGGGCTGACTGTGTGCTCTGACCTCTTGCAGTGGAGGCCAAACAAAGAGAAAAATTCCCTCTGGGCATGAATATTAAGTTTTAAGTATTAAATGCGCACTCACCTGTACCAGTGTACAGATGGAGATGCCCAGCCTCTGCTGGGCGGGGCCAACATAACGCATCAGGTTTTCCCCAGGCAGGGTGGATCGAAAGGCCACCAGAACCACCACAGTGCGGCTGAGCAGGCAGGAGATACACAGCACAAAGCTGATTCCAAACAGGGTATGTCTCAGCATACACGACCAGGCGACGGGGCGTCCAATGAAAGCCAGAGCACACAAGAAGCACAGCTTGAGTGACAACAGAAGCATAAAGCTCACCTCTGAGTTGTTGGCTCGCACCTTAAGTAAGACAGGGGAGGGATTTTGAAATGCAGTAACACAGGTTTAACAGGATGCTGGAGGATTTGTGGTCACAATTTTTATCTATTTATTTATTGCTGTCATATTTTAATTAAAATGTTGCAATCTCATTTCAGAATAATTACAAGCATCGTTGCAGTAGACAAATTGATAATTTGGCATTATCTGTGTGAGAGGCCCAAACCTTACCAGGGGTGTGTGTCGGTAATAGAGGAAGGTGGTAGAGGTGGCGGCTGTCAGTGTTGCCCCAGCAACGGAGATGATGGAGAGGATGATGCCCATGGTGTCATTGTACGAGAGGTAGTCAACCTGCTGGGGAATGCAGACTGTATGGTCTGAGTTAGACCAGAACCTCTCAGGACACCTAGTGCAATCCAGTGCTCCTAAGACAGAGAGGAAGATAGAACAAGAAAACAGAAATGTGACCTTGTACATAAAAAAAGCTCCTTGTGGAAGATATTTTAAACTATTTTTCATAAATATTACTGAATATTTTTATTCTAATTTAAAACTAGAATTCTCTAAAGGGCCTATTATACACATTTTTTCTAAAACTATTCTGAACTGATTGAATACTGGAGTTTATACATGCCGTAGAAGCTGGCACCGGAAAATATTCTCCAGTGATCACTTTATATTTGTTTCAACAAATAAAATGAGCCCTTTAAAGTACCCGTTATGTTGCTGATTTCTCCCCCAGCACAAGGCAGGCAGTCAAAGCAGCACACAGGTCTCCCTTTCTGCACAGCTCTCCTTGTGCCGGGCCGACAAGGAGTGCTGCACACAGACACAGGCACCTACATCATGGGAAGGGGGAGGAACAGGAGTATTATCATAATGTTCTCTCTTGTATACAAGTTTAAGTGAAGGGACACAAACTCGCAAACCTTATTCCTGCCGCCTCCTCCCCACACCACTCTGTCCATGTCAATGTGAAACTGACCATCTGGGCCCTGAGAGGACACAAAATGGCCAATGTGGACAAACTGTATTGTCCCCTCAGATGTCACATGCCAGTTGAGGATATCATATGAGGCAGGCGGGTCTCCATTCTGGTCAAAGTATATCCATTCCTCCAAAGGTGTGGTGAAGTTTACCCCTCTCAGGTAGTGGGATATCTGAGACAAACAGAAATGTTTTTTTCAGCTCAAAATGAGGGATATAATACATTTTAAATGGTTTGATCATATGATTTATCAGGTATGGGATTTAACCAATATAATCACTTTTCATGTTATTTTTAAAACAGAAAAATTAAACAGACTGAAAAGTGTGGACATACGGTGAATAAGAGAAAGAGAGAAGAGGAGAGGAAAAAGTATGGAAGAGAAAAAAAACAAAGCAACATATTTTATTTACCTGTTTGGGCTGTAGCTTCCTGACATCAGGACACTGGCCCCGAAGAAAGGGACCCTTCCCAGGCTGGCAGGCCAGCATATCCTTTATAGCATGAGCAATAGCATACACAGCCTTATAGACATTATAGGTGATTCTCAGCTGAGACACGTCTGAATACAAACTGTCTCCCATACCTAGTGATTCCAGTTGAAAAACCACCAAGATACAAAGAAGTTTCAGCCAGCCAGGAGATGAAAAGATCAAAATGATGCTGTAATGAATGTTTCAATGAATAGAGTGATTTTGTTTCTTTTCTATCAGTTTTATTCACCTATGACATCTGAGCTTGAACATGGTTTCCCTGATGATTTCCCTTCCAGGCCAAAACTTAGGGAGCATCCAAACAGCACCTCCCAGAGTTCCCTCATGAAAGGGTCAGGGTTGGGTGAACTCAAGTTGGCCTTGATACGAGTCAAGAAAGGACCCAGGCCGGGGATGTCAGCCTTGCGCAAAGCAAATCCTATAGTCCCAGCTAATGAGGGAATGTTATGAGGGACAGACACGGTACTGTAGGTGATCCAAGCCTCATTAGCAATCCACTGCTTATCTGTTATGTTCTGATGCACCACTTCCTTAAACAAAGCCTGGCATAGAGTGGGATGAGAGAAACTCAGTGTTATGCATCTGAATAGATGTGTTAAGATTGCAAAGATTGTCTATAGACTATGAAATATCTGCATATCTGGATAATGAAAAAACACTAGTGGTCTATGTTTTAGGAATCAAATGACCTTTGCATCCTGATCTATAAGAAATGTTACCACAACTCTGGCAGTGGATTTCCGTATGGTTTCAACAATCACTTGCATTCTCGTCTTTGGGTAGCCCTTTGGATAGAAACGAAAGATGCACCAAGTGAGAGAAATACATGCTGGGGAGGAGGGAAGTGGGGTGGGGAGGGGCAACAGTGAGAGAGACGAGGACAAAGAAAGAGACACAAAGATATGAAAAACGGACAAACAGAATGGATGTGGAATGACAACTCCAGAGTCAGGCGTTACCTTAGGGATGACTTCATGGTAGGCAACACACACTTCAGTTCCCCTGAGCGCCTCCATTAACATCTGCACCCCAAATCTGCCATAATCATCATCCGCAGACACCAAGCCCACCCAAGTCCATCCCAGCAGCTGCAACAGCTTAGCCATGGCCCGTGCCTGTGCAGCATCACTGGGCATTGTGCGGAAGAATAGTGGATACCGCCTCTTATCACTCAAACACACACAGGAGGCTAAGTAGCTCACCTGAGGGAAAATTAAGAGTGACAGGGCGGTTAGAAATAGACAAGAAGATGGAAAGAGGTTTGGGAAGAAAGAGATAAGAAGGAGGAGGAAGTACATGAGGCAAGAAAACAAGGTGAAAAAGCAAATAAATTCATATTTTACAACTTTAGTAACAATAGCAAATCATCTGCGCCTATCCTCACCATGGGTATATCAAACACCCCTAGTGTGTTTGCCACCACAATGGAGGCAGAAGACCGTGCGTCACCAACAATAACTGGCACGGTAGGGGCAGACCCACACTGAGCATCTCCCAAAGAAACTTCCTGTCCAGTCACCATTGTCATGGCTGCTACCAGCGTGGTGCTCTCTGCTAGGCAGGTATCAGCTGCCAGGTAGCCCAGGGTGAGGTTGGGTAGGAGGCCAGGGTTGCTGTTTATCTCCTCTACTGCAAAGATCATTGCCTGAAGCCAGCGATACGCTCTCTGGTTGAAACTACAGCAGGCGAGAAACAGGGATATCGCAAGAAAAATGGGCGTGAAAAACTGAGAATGAAACAAAAAAACAGATATCATAGAATATATGATGATATGATGATATGATGATAGAATATAGTGTATTAAATATAAGGTTTAGCTCAGGTAAATATGTTAAGGCCAAGTTCAAAAGCTCACATTTTACAGGAAGCATTCACCCTCTCCCCCCGAAATTCCAGCTCAGGCTGCGGTGCCTCCACATGAACGGGGAACAGGCCCCCGATGACTACGTCTCCTGCCTGATAAACACTACCTGAGACAGACTTTACCATCAGCTGGCAGGTCCTCCCCTTATCCAGCCCCTGAAGCAGCCCGGTGAGGCAGCAGAGCAGCAGAGTACAGATATACATCACTTGGGGAGACAGGAGTGCAGCGAGGGGAGTCCAAATGAAGGACAAAGTATAAACAGCCGTGATTAGCTAACACATGAGTCACAGGATGTTAACGGTACCAGATGACAATGATGTAATGATAAAGTTCAAAAAGAGCAAGCAACATAATTAAACCAAGTGGAAACAATGTCCTTTATATCAATTGCTGTTTTCACTCATTGGGATAGAAGCCAATGCAACAGTTATATTCTGCAAAAAGTCCTCAATATATATACTTTTACATGACATTACATTACACTTTTGTTGCTCAAATTTTTGAAACAGGGATGGATACCTACTTTGAGCATCAGATGTGCGTGACAGCAGGACATATTTGCCACAGAGAGGGAAGGAGGGGGAAGAAGACGCTTCTGATATACTGTACAGAAAACACTGCCTCCAGCAAAAAAAAAAAAGAAAATCACCCCATGGTAGGGAATTCAGTTTCTGATTAAGCAGGAGAGGAAAATTACTTTGTTATTGAAGTGGTGGGAGAATACAGGGTAGGGTAATTTGAGATGAACACAATAATGGAGGAAAACCCATGTGCCTTAATTTAGATCGCCAGGGATAGCAGATTCAAAAAAGATGATGCAATTACAATTTCCCACTGTTTAATTCTAATGCAATAGGCAACCTTTTTTCTCTCCTCCTTTCGTTCATTATTGCATTTATTTTCAAAGATCATGCAGAACACGTCCTGTATAGATTTTGTATGTTTGACCGATACGGCTCAGCAACCGTGCGGTTCAATGCCAGATTAGTGTCAGGTTGGGTAATTTCATGCAATCACAATATCAGAGTGAAGTTTACCACTTTCATTTCCATATCTTCCAGCACACTGATGATGGAGTATATGTGTACATGTGAGTGTGCTTGTGTGTGTGTGTGTGTGTGTGTGTAGGTGAACAATGAGTATGGGGAATGGTTTAGAGAGATTAGAGAGGTCTATTAAAGATGAGAGGAGTTAGAGAGAGAAGAAGAGAGCTGTCATTTTCAGGAGCAACCCCTGTCATTTTCCACATTGATTTGACAAGTGTTCATCCAATTACACCAAGTGTTCTCTCTTCTCCACTCTCCCCTTCCCCTCCCTTCCCCTCTCCTCCTTCTCCCCTGTGCTCTCCACTTTCTAGACCACCTGATCCCTCTCTTCCTCCGCTCTTCTCCTTCACCCCCTGTTTTGATGCTGAAAGGTCTCCTCTCATCTCCTTTCCTCTCCTCTCTTTTTCCTCCTTCCTCTCCCGTCTGCCCTTCTTTTGGCCATAAAAGCATATGCGTGACACGATTTAGTACCTAACTTCTCCAGGCGGTCCAGCTCTACCAAAAAACAGACCACTTTTTACCATTAAACTGCAGCTAGATCTGATAAAAACTTTGTCCCACATGCCGTCTCTTTCAGCCTTGTTCTCATAAAACTGCACTTTGACCTGATACTTCACATCAAAACAATGCACTTTGTGGCTTTTTTATTTGTCTGTTTTTCCTGTGGTTCTGATATTGACCTGACCGAGAGCTATCAAGGCAGGAGATCTAGTACCCTCCAGAGACAGGGGAGCCAGCCCCAGCTGCAGGCACTTCTCCACGGGGAGATGTGAGGAGGAGCCCTGGGCCTATCACAGCTGGGACCAAGTCCACCGAGAAAAAGATGTGACAGGAATGGCCTCACCCTCCCCTAAATGATTACTGAAAATTCAAGGTTTTTGTCCACGGTGAGATGCGTTTTGTGAGTGTTTGCCTGAGGAGGACAGGCCAAATATAGTTGGGACTGATGGAGACTGAAGATGGATTTGATTCCTAGTCCACCAGGTTTGTTCCAGCCTCCGCTGCCGGATGCCAACATCAACTCCTCACAGCACGGAGCCTGGCACTGCACCCATCACAACAAGAAGATTAGAGCGGAGACAGGTGCCATGTCCAAGAGAGGTAAGAAAACCAAATGCCTACCCACTCAAGGGAATAAAAAATTAACCATGTTCAGAGCAGAGTTCCACAAATCTTTCCACACGTCGCCTCTGTTCCTATCTTTGTCTTCTAGTTTTGGGTTCAACAGATTCCGCCCATAAACTCTTCTCTGTTTTGCTGATGGTTGGATGGATTGTCGGCTGCACAGCGGTCATCTACTTCGTCTTCATTTTTGCTTGGGTACATAAATCAATATACTGTATAGAGAGCAGCATTCTGTATGTGTGTATAGCAAAGAATGCATGTAGTGTACTGTGTGTATATGCATGTATAAATGTATCTGCAAGTGGCCACATTTTGACAGCTTATTACCTGACAATGCCTGATAAAGTATTATTTTAAATCTAATTTAAATCAGAGGCACAGTACCCATCACTCTATTTCTCTCCTTCAAAGGTGCAACAGTGTCGTATCAGTCTATTTAGTATTTTTCTAATATCCAGTCTCATTGCAATGACCTAACAGAAGAAAGGTCTCAAACTTTCATATCGAGGGGCGGCACCAACAAATGAGATTGGGTTCATTTAATCAGTGAAAGTAATTATCTTTGTTGACTTAATATTTAGCCAGGCAGCACATATACAGTGCACTCCACAGCAGTCTACAGACTCTAATCTAATGCAAGATCTTGATTTCCTTTCTCCAGCAGGAAAGAGGTGCGCGAGGAAGAGAATGAATTCATCATGGAAATGAAGCTCTCCTCCCAGGGGACACAGGAAAGAAAAAATAATCTCTAAACATTAACATGAATTTTTCTGTTACATGAATATTCTTAGCTGTGAGATTAAGGCGGTAGAGCTGTAGAAATATAGATTAAAAAATGAGTGAAGGATTGTTCCCTGTTATGGCTCAGTAATGAAGTTGCATGAGAACTCGCAGTATCTAGAAACTTTCCTTTTTTATGAATAATCATTCCTGTTGCTGGAATTTGGCCCAAAAAATATATTTCTGTAAGTTTTTCAGTTCTATTCAATATATATTGTCTTATGTGACATTACATCTGTTATAGACATCACAGAATGAAAGCCATTTACACATTTAATATGTAGATGGCCTAATGAGAACACCCACTTTCCCCTATGGACAATGATGGTTATGTAATACTTTTGACTCTTTGTTGTATCCAGCCTGCTGTACTTCACAATGTAGAAAAAAGACGATGTTGTGTAACTGGAACAGGCAATTAAGATACACTTGTGTGCGCGTGCGCGTGTGTGTGTGTGCGTGTGTTTGTCATGTTGACCATCCCTCTTTGTGTTCCTGTGTCACACTGCTGGCCATGGTCATCAAAAGTATTGGGTGTTGGTTAGGAATGGCAATGTCGTTACTATGGTTACCGGGAGTCTGTCCATTTTTTTTCAAGTAGCACTTCTCTCACTTAGACGGGATGGAGAGCAAAAGATGTTACAAGAAAAGTAGGATAGGGAGCTGCCCTTTAAAAAACACATTTAATGGTTTAGAATCAGGAAGGCCTAAAGAGTTTTTGTTTTTTTTGTTTTGTTTTGTTTTTTTTGTTTTTTTTAATATTAGTTTATCAAATTAAAACACTTGATGAATAGCTATTATATTAGCTCATTAAAGGTGAATTCAGCAACAAGAGCTTAAAAGATCTAAACAGGACTTCAAAAGGGCCTGACTAATTTGAACTGAGCTAGTAGCAATCTAAGCCCTGATGTGCATGTCAGGTCAGATTTTGCCATCAGAGCTGAAACTTTAAACCTCTATAATGGTAGCAATGTCATCTTTTAAGGGCATTTTGAAGACTACAAATAAACTCTGTGAATAACTGTAGATTGCTTTGCTGTTACTGCAGGTTGTGCCCTCCTGCAGAGTATAGGTGTTATGTTGAATGTGCGTACCATTTGCAAGCATTACCTTATGTGCATTCCCCATCTGTTGGGGTGCTAATATTGAGAGGGGAACTGCCTGTGCCGCAGTTATGCACTGTTTCAAAGAGACATGCACGCAGCCTGCATAAACATTTGCACAGCCATGCTAGTGCAGGCATAGCTGTGCACACACTCAACTTTTGCCATTTCAGAAGTTTGGGGATTTTTGTAACTGGTAGCATAATAAAGTGTCGATGCTATTTGTCATGCTGAGTGTGTTTGCTTCAGTAAACGCAAAACACCACACCCCATCCTATCACCTCACCCCTACTCAACAAGCCCCCCAGCCCTCATACACAGCCTTTATTTGCTACTTCTCTCCTCAAATAGATCATTATGTAGGTATACGCCACATGGTGTTGTGTATTAAGATGTCTTCCAGGTGCAGTACATTAACTTTGTGCCTCTACAGTTTAGATTATGTGTTTATGGCCCTGCTGCTTACACAGTGGAATGCACACTTTGGTGGGAAAATATGTGGTTGGATCATTAAGGCTACAGGTGTTTCGTCCAAACACCATATTGGTAATAACACAAGCAGTAGCATCAATAATAAAAAAAGTAACACTAATAATAATAATAAAAGTAATAGTAATAGAAATAATAGTATTTTTTTATGAGTGTGGTGTTTATTTTAAATTGGTTGTGCAGGCAGCAAAAGTGTTAAAATGTGTTTTTAAAATAATAAAACAATTGTTATTATTATTATCAGTAGTAGTTGTCGTATTAAAAACAAGTTTTATTAAAAAGTGATACTATGATTCTGATTCTGCCAGCCGAGGCTCCTCAAGCAGGTTGTTCCAAAGTTGTTCCTAGTCGCCCTGAAGGCAAAAGACTGGTCACCTAGAAAACCCACAAGGTCCCTGCCTGTGGATCTTAGTCATTGGGGTTTTACAGGTCTGTAGTATTGCTTCGGGCCTGACCTATCTGTCCTTTGAAAGTAATCAATAAAACCTTAAAATAAACCTGGTTTTGTCATATAAGTTCACATTTTTGTTCCTGCATTTTGAAAACGTTGAAGACATGAAAGAGAATGGTTGATGCATGAGTAACAGTACTCTAAATGTGGGGAGATAGAAGTGCAAATGACTTTCTGCAGATTACTGAAAGATAAAAAATGGTTTAATTTAGGATTTTGCTCTCAACTGAAAAAAAAG
>OMLF01041310.1:5034-15121 GCA_900302615.1 Holocentrus rufus | reverse complement strand
AAATGATTCTTTATACCATCATCATAAATGAGTATTCAGAGAAGTTAAATAAATAAATAAATAAATAAATAAATAAACCGTGATTAAAGAAAGAGATGCAGTCTCTGTCTGACTAGAAAGTCTTTGGTCTGTAATACTGTAAATGCTGTAAGCAGTAATGCTTTAACATGAAACTTAGACTTGTTTATTTGAGACAAGCCTGAATAGGATGAGATTTATGTGCTGTAGCCAAATTTTAAAAATTAAAACAAAAGACATTAACTCACATGCTTTACTCACCAGTGGATTTGCATTAATATGTGATGGGCCTGGCTACTGCAACCCTCTGCTCAAAATATCTTTTACACTTGGCCTCAAAGACATAGCCTCTTCATCACACCCCTGTCTTGTATTCCCCGTGTTTTATGGTTCTCTTTGACTATTTCTACCTCTGAAGCACATTCTCATTCCCTGTATGTCTGTGATTGTATGCCGCTACTGTTTCAGTCTGGCTGCAGGGCATCCTTGTGCCAAGAAATGTGCTTGCAGGTGCAGTGCAGCATGGGGTATATTTACCAGCAGGCAGTCCGGGAAGAGCCATAATGATATTGCAGATAATTTGTTTGTGTCATGCTTTTTACTCCCTTCGCAAACCAGCCCATATCCCCCACACAGGTCCATTTAGCAGAGACAGAGTTAGGCCTAATGCTGCTTTTAAATTAAGTTACAGCACAACCAGGTGTTTTATCACTGTTGAAATGGCTACCTAAACTGCAGATGAAAATGGGCCTTAAGGCCAGATCCAGAATACAGACAGTCGTGCTTATTAATATACATTGTCTACTTTTAAATAGCTCAGCTAAACTTCACAAAAACTAAACTGAACAATGAACTGAACTCAACTGAACTGGACTCACCTAAACTGAAATGAACTCCCACATCCAAAACAACCCTGTCGAGCAGTAAACTATAGTTAGAAGGGTGAATCTCTCCACTAGTTTAGTGCAGTCTAATTGAAAAGCTTAAAGGAGAATTTCAGACAGAAATTCGCCATTGAAATGTAGCACATTTCTTTTTGTAAAGTCTGTTAACGGAATAATTAATCCACAAAGACCCATAAATCAGTCTCTCATTCATTGATAATGAAGCAACGCTATAATATACAGTACATCCTTCAGATATCACAACAAAAAGTGTTTCTTTTCTGCTTTATGAATTTCTAAATAGTTCTGCACCAGAAATAACATTTACCAATACACAGGACATGATATAACAATCCTTTGTACCATAATCTAGGAAGAGCATTCACCCAGAAGCTCAGTGCAGATGTTTAACAGAAAAAGGTTGCACTGAACCACAGATACTGACTGAAGAGGAAGTCTGGCTGTGCTGTCATACTGTCATACTAAAGTTTCAAGACCTTTAGAATGATAAACTGACCATCTAAGCTAAGTCATACATGGTTGATGTCACTGCGGTTAACACATGGATGATATAATTTCCTATATGAGTTTGTTTCTTAGACTTGCAGTAACAGGTCTGAGTCACTGAAAAATATGAAGAAACCAACACTACAGATGTGTAGTGGGTGGACCAGAGTGGTCTGAAGGTCCCAGCCAGGCAACACATGGTTATCATGCCATATCAGGTCTACAGTGGCAATGCATCCACCAACAACTTGGTTTTGGCATTAACTCCTCTCTCTCTCGCTCTCTCTCTCTCTCTCTCTCACACACACACACACACACATAATTATCAAAATCATAACCATGACAGACACGAATAGCACTGATTCTAATTCTGTGGAACTCTTTTCAGTGATCTAACGTTGCTTTGAAAATTTAACCCACATATACAAATTGTGCTTGCCAGGCCTATTTTATGACATGTCACACACCCTTAAATGGGGTCCAACTTAAAGGAAAAATCCACCCTAAAAAAACATTACCACTTTTTAAAAACAGGGCTTAGCGAGTTACGTTGCATTCCTAATGCCGTTTTGATGTTTTTGGGTGTAATTCCATTTTTTCATGGGTAAATTCGCCATATGTAAAGCACACAGAGCAGCTGCAGCTCCAATTGAGCTTAATGGGAGAAAGATGTGAGCTCTCCCTCCTCTACATTACATTTCTCCCTGCATGTTTGTTTAATGTTGTCACAAATTGGTGCATCTATAAAGAAACGCTTACTCATTTTTTTCTAAGGGGATTGACATTGAAACCTGACAGCTGATGCTTCCATTTTAGATCTTTGATTTTTTTTTGTATTTCCACCCCTATTAAACGTCATTGTCGCTGTGCTGAGAATATTTCCCAGTGATGTCAGCGGATTAAGTTTTGGCTGGTTAGCCATAACAAGTATATAACATCAAACAACAAAACGGCACCAGAAACACAACATAAATCACCAATCCAAGGTTTTAAATAGTGTTGATGTGTTTTAAGCTAGGGTTTTCCTTTAACATATGTATTATTTCAGTATAGTATCACTTGGTTGAACAGCTGACTTTGTGCACACACAAAACAAAAACTTAGAAAACTTCCCTGCACACATGGCGTTTTATTGAAAGTTTTATTTCAAAAGCAAAAGAAAAAATTTGCTCCTCAAGATGCTCGTTATCAATGTCATTATTACAAAGTATCTAAATACAGGCAACTGAGGTATATCTGTCTGTCTTTCTACAGGTGAACTGAGTGTGTGAGACAAAGTAGGGGAGGTGGGGAAAGAAAGACCGAGGGAGCGAGCAAGCAAGAGAGACACAGAGAGAGACAGAAAGCTTGCACAGTGACAGAACAGAACAAGGAGGGACAATGGGACATGGAAGTGGAGGGTGGTTTGTACAATCTGAAGCAGTGGTTTACTTGATGGCCCATCATTCATGGTATTGATTTCCATATAAAAGGCAGAGACAAAAATTTCACACAAGCAATGGCCTCGTATCAGCCAAGCACTTGTATCACAGCATCAATTACATTTTAACATATAAAATAGATCGATAACAAACGAGGAATCCTTGTTTGAGATCCAGTGACTTGAAACAATCTTCAAATTGCGTTCAGAAAAATGCACGCACTTTGAAAAGTGTGTGAGGCTCCGGCTCAAGCAAGGATTCAGCCCACAGTTAAAAAGAGATACACATTCTTTAGACAACATTAATTACAACGAGATCATGTGTCATTTGGGTCTTTTTTGTGTAACAGGAAGAAAAGAGGTGGGTAATACAGTGCACTGGATGTGATTAAACTAAGATCAAACTGAGAAGTGATTCTAGCAAACTGCAGCTTCTTTTCATTTGTACTCTCATGCATGCATAAATGCACGCACGCTCGCACGCACACACACACAAACACACACACACACGCGCGCACAGCAGCACAACAGATCATGTAAGGCATACCAATTTGCTTGAGATATGCAGCGATCACTCTGATGCACAGAAGTTGTGACACATAGACAGACACATATGCACAGAAACACACGCGTGGCTCAGTGAAAGTATAAAAAAAGGTAAACGTATGTCTGGTGTTTGTCGATTGTCAGCTTCATGATTTATGACCAGCTGTCATCTTAAAGGCAAAAACTTCATTTTGGTTCATTGACATTCTGTTCTCTTGGACATGAACAGCAGCCACCTGTCAACTGCAATTAAGTTATAACATTAAATATAGAAGAGTATTGTGTACTATGTGGTTATAATTATACTTATTGGTATATTCAGCAAAATAAATTCTGATTTTCTTAAATATACAACTATACATATATATAGAAATAATTTACCTAATGTAGTTGTGCCATTTACTGTGTGCTATGTATTCACCGAGAGTACGTTAAGAGTAAATTATCGTGTGTATCAGTATGCAGATGAAGGCTGGAATCAGCCCTGTGTGTGTGTATGTGTGTGTGTGAATGTGTGTGTGCGTGTGTGTCAGTCAAAGTAAAAGCAGTTGGCAAGAGGGAAGCAGACAAACAAATGTGCACAACCACACTGGCATACAAAACACACCACACACCCATTCACACACACATATACACACATACACGCGCATGCACATATGTACATGCACATGTACACACACGTCATGAATAAAACAGAGAGGACAGAAAGAAAAAAATACACATTGATATTTGCAATTTGTGACCAGGGCCCCGTTCTTAATGTCACTAAATTAATCCAGGCTACTTTGACATAATGCTGTTCCTCGAATGTAGGTGCCAGACTATGTTGTCAAACTTGGGTGTACTTATCTTGGATTATTCCCGTTTCGAAATAAAGAGAGTGTGACTAGAGAGTGGAAACTAGGATCAACAGGCATGTGATTGGCTGGCACGACACCGTGACTTAAAGAGACAGCAGCTTGTTTCACTGTGGCTGAGCAACACTGTCACAAACTCTAGAATGAGAGCAACTGTGGCAAAAACCTGCGGATAAAATAAATCTGAATGTGGGATACCGAAGAAACCGAAGAAAGAAAAGTCTGTTTGAAATGTTTACCCATTTAACTCGTATGACATTATGTGTGTGTGTGTAGCGTGCGCTCATGATGCCAACACATTTATGAAAAATATGGTAATAAGCCAGCAAATCTGACTAAACCTGTGACTCTACAGGTTTAAGCTTGAAGGAATATTCCAATGTTTTTGGCAAAATGTCCTTTTTCTGACTTCCCCAGTCTGAGACAAGATGTTCAATACCATTTTCACCAAACCAGACCAGTGGACTTGAAGTCTATAGGAGTCCTTAGCCAAGGTCTGTCAAAGTGAAAAAACAAACCTTACAGCAGCTCACATGTATCCTTCCATGTATCCACGCACCACTGGAAGTAATAATTGGTAGGCGGAAGGATACATGTACTAAAATGACTCTCATTTTTTATTTTTTAATTCCAAGACATGTACTTCAAATATACGTTGTGTAAATAAGACAGCTTTGGTATTGCTGTAACGTTTTATTTTTTTCACTTTGATGGAGCTATGCTAAGGGCTCCTGTAGACTTCAAGTCTTTATGCTAAGCTAACATGAAATGCTACCTGAACCAGTGGACGCACAGAGGTGAAAGTGCCATCAAACATCTTGTCTCAGTCTGGGTAGTTGGAAAAAGGGTCTTTTTCCCAAAATGAAAATGTGTGAGTTGTAGTAAGTAAGACCAAATTTTAAGTTTGTGTCGAGGAACAGAAAACCCCAGGTTTATGTCAAATTGTCAAACTTATCCAGCTAAGGGGCATGCACACAGAGGATGTGCTTGCATGCTCCACGTTTGAAAAAGAACTCTGGCGCATGTTTAATGTTGGGAAACAATTAAAACCCAGCGCACTGAAAATCCGACATGTCCTCTGTGTGCACGGCCCGTATGCCAGTTATCTGTGTAAATGGAACGGGGCCCTGGAGTGACTGTGTGCTGTGAGAAGCAGTGTAATCAAGCGGTTTGAATGAACTACAGTATCAGTGAGACGGAGAGACAGTGCTCTGTCTGCCCATGAGTGTACAGTCCACTGCTGTCTTCTGCTGAACCGCAGTGTGTCAGCCTACTAGCCCTGGTCCATCCGGTAGAGAGCTAAGGGGAGCTTCCGCTTCCCCAGCCCACGCAAGTGCTCGAACAGTCAGGGAAGAAGTTAGGGGACAGGGACCACCCCAGCCTACACGATCCCCACCCCAGAGGCCTGCCAATCACCACACACGGCAGATGTTGTCGGGGACCATGTAGTTGTTCTTCTTGCAGTTGAACGCTTTGGCAAATTCCGGGAAGTTCTGAAGGGAGCCCAGTACCCTGCGCCACAAACAGAAGGATTAGTCTAATGAGGTTACCTGTGTTCAGCGTGCCATTTCATCAAGGTTTTATCATGTCAATACACTTGTTTCACGGTGGCTACCATCATTATATCATTTGCACGGAGCAGAGGATTGATTGAGGCAACGGAAAATAATGACCTGAACTTCCCCGGACTGTGTACATCCACTTTGATGGAGTTCACAGCTTGCTCTGGTCGATGCGTTCCACACCACACCTGGAGCATGCAGAGATCAAAACACGGTGCGTTAACAACACTATCTTTCACCTGATGCTGCACGATTTTACAACCATGCCATTCCTCTATCTATTCCTCTACCTGAGCGAAGTTTAGAAAGAAGAGCTGATCATGGGAAAGGTCAATGCCAGGCAGGGGAGGCTCCTCTCCATGCTTGCTTACATAGTTCTTGTAGGCCTGTAATAAAAGAAAAAGGTGTCGACTCAGGAGAAAAGCATATCGTCCCAGCTGTACTGGTTGCCATCTTACCTCATTTTAAATTCCTCCAAGAAATGAAAAAGTAATGACTTGAGTTGTTTAACTGATTCTGCCAAGCAAAATATGTACCGTACTCCCTGGTTTATAGAGTGTCATCAGTTCATTTAATGTGGATATTCTTCTATGTAAACTTTATTTATCTAGACTAAGAGTGCTTTGCTTTGTTTTGTTTTGCTGTGCTCTCAAATTAGGCCATGCCCTGCCTCTTGCAGCTGTGGTGAAACATCATGCCTCTCATTGTTGTGTAGGTGCAGATAATGGTCAGTCAGGGACCTGGCAAGATGACACAACTATTAATGTTACCCGCAGATGACAGTCACATACTACAGACTAAGTCCCTTCTCCCTCATCTGTAGGTCTGGGCTTTTAGACCAGGAACATTAGTAATCATCATTAGCTTCACCCTTTGATTTCAGGCTCTTTACCTGATATGCTTGCCGAATCCCTCCATTGTCTGCGATGTTCTCTCCCAGTGTGTTGTTCCCATTTAACTGCAAGGCAGAAGTGTGTCAGACAGAGAGAGAGGACAGAGGCAGTCATAGAGACAGACAGAGAGATTGGAAGGAAGAGAGAAGACGGTACAGACTGTAATTTTTCTATGTAGTTCAGCAGATTCCAGCAAAACCATTTATTACTGTTTGGATTACAGGGAGTCATTTTCCCCCCGAAGATAAAAGAGGCATTGTTCAAAGCAACAGGACAGAGGAAAATAGACAAAGGCAGTTGATATATCAACACGTAGCATGGTGAAACCTGAAACAGAGAAGGGAGGAAGCAAACCTTGGGGAAAGAAGAAAAGGAGAAATGAGAAGGATGAGGGGGGTAAGGAGAAAAAAAAAAGGAATGAAACTGAAAAACAATATTTGGGACAGTGTTGGAGGAATAACAAGTGAAAACTCGTATTGCAAAACATTTTTAAAGAGGAAGAAAGGCGAAGTTAGGAGAAAATGAGAGGCAAGGAGAAAGCCTGCCAGGACTCACATGAAGTCCATTGGCCAGGTCCCAGGAGAAGTTGGCATACTGATCCACCATGCACTTTGACAGCTCTAGGAACCTCTGAGTGGATTCT
Source organism: Holocentrus rufus (assembly GCA_900302615.1). Classification (NCBI taxonomy): domain Eukaryota; kingdom Metazoa; phylum Chordata; class Actinopteri; order Holocentriformes; family Holocentridae; genus Holocentrus; species Holocentrus rufus. The sequence continues at coordinate 7,791 of OMLF01041310.1, read as the reverse complement.
GTTGTCCACCAGTCCTTCAGGTCACCGTCCTTATCATAGTTACGACCTAGCAAAAAGGACACACACACAAGAGGTGGCCTATTTGAAATGATTTGACATGATTTGCTAGCAATGCGCTACTTTATTAGAATCAGGCATCCCCAAAAACCCATTATCTGATAATATGAGACAGTACAAATAATGCATTTAAGCCCTTTAAGTAGTGGATCTGGGGTCAATTACATGTTTCCATTCCAAATCTATCTTTTCCATTATATGTTTCTGGATGCTTTGTAGAATCAGATGCAGTAACACTCGTATAAAAAGGTCTTGACATCACTGAGATTAAAAAAGCAATAACTTCACATAATAACCAAAATAAATAGTGTGAAAAAAACGTTTGAAGTGGCAGACGTACACTTTTGTTTGCGGCTTTACTAATTACACGGAGCCAAATTGATGTCTATCAAAGCAGAACGCAATCATTCAAAGCAAAGAGAGAGCGGTGCAGGAAATCGTACCGTTGTCATCAAAGCCGTGCGTAATCTCATGACCAATCACCATGCCGATGCCGCCGTAGTTGAGCGACTTCGACTGGCCTTTACTGAAGAAGGGAGGCTGGAGGATCCCTGCTGGGAACACTGCAGGAGAAGGCTTCGGTTATGCTTGGTTAGGCTTTCCGAAATGTCGTTACATGCTCGTGTGAAATGCATGCGTGTGTGCGTTTGAGCGAGCGAGTGCGCTTGCATGTGAATTACCTATTTGGTTTTTGCTGGATGAGTAGAAGGCATTGACAACCGCAGCCCCAGTTACCCACCTGGGAGAGAGAGAGAGGGAAGGAAGGGAATAAATAATGGAAAAGGGATCTATAGTACAGTACATTTGAATTTGATGGAAGACTTCATAATTAAGTTGTGGTTAATAATAACCATTCTAATATTAGCATTCCTATCATTACTGCTGCGCTGAGTGGAAGGCTGAAGTGTATGTGTCTTGTGGGAGTTTGTGTGGGAGAATGTGAATATACTGTGCTAAATGCAGGACTGTGTGTCACACTACTACTATCATAATAAAATAAGGAGTTATTGGCTGTGGTTTATGTAGTTAGCTGTGTGTTTAAATAGTCACACATCTGGAATAGCCTGCTTCCTGAGCAACAATAAAACACCGCTCATGGGAAATCTTACTCCTCTTTGTTGACTTTGACTCTGAGTTTCCGCAGGCGTTTCTTCTGCACATACTCCAGGTTCTGTAGGATGTTTTCAAAGTACTCCTCTGCACTGTAGCTCAGCTAACACCAACACATAACCAGAGATACGGGAGGATTAGCCACGATGAGAGCTATCAACACCAAGTCATATATTCGCTGGAAAAACCCCTAGTCTGAATTTCACTGAGATGTTTTCATTGAAGTGATATGCAGCTACAATGAAGCTCCTCTGTGTTCTGTCAAATGAACCCGCTGAAAAATACCCTGTAATCATCTTTGTGAGACACTCACGTCTTTGTACTCATTGTTAAGGTATTCGTCATTCATGATGTTGTCAGAATAACCTATTCGTTCACGAATAGCCCGGGCCTACGGAGAGAAAAGGGGGGATTTGATGAACAAAGCACACAATTGTTGACACATCTACACTGGAATAGAATAGAATAGAATAGAATAGGATAGAATACAATACAATGCAATACAATACAATGCAACAATACAACAGTTAATCATAAACAAAACAAATAAATAAATCAGGAGGATTTTGAGGACTCCTGAGGATACCTTTTCCTCAGCTGCTTTCTTGGTCTCTGCATCCATCCAGGTCAAGTCACCAAGGTTACTAATGAATACTTCCCGGATGTCAGCAATCATCTCATCCATCTGATGTCCATGTGCACCCACACACACACACACACACACAGAAGGGGGAGAGATGAAGAGAGAGACACACAGAGAAAGAGTCACAGATATGTCACTTCAACTTAAGCTGTCATTTCTCAGCGCGGAAGACGTCAGCCCTCACTGTTGATAAGTACAACACAAAACAATACTTTTTGTTGGCCACCGTGTGGGAGTTTGTCTCGCAGGGTCAGCAGAGCATCTGGTGGGGAGCACACACACGTTTTGCAACAAACTGTGCAACAAGGTGATAAAAATACACCTCTCTTTCTCTCGCACAAAACAATACAAACTTTCAACCCATGAATTAGGCTTTGTTATTTTACTGGGACACATCGGTGTTGAAACATTATTGCTCTCACTGATGTTATGTAAAGTCCAGTGGCCAAGAGAGTAATAGTGTAAATTTGGATAATTTAGTGGATAAAATAATTTCAAAATAACATCATCAGCAATACTTGACAAAATGAAACTGAACACCATAAAACAGAATAAAACTACACATAAACCTCTAAATAATAAATGTGAGAATTTATACAAACTCCATAAAGACAATTCACTGGCTTTGATTAATGAAGAAATTGCCAACTGACAATTTCTTCTATTTAAAGCAGCTAATGCTGCTAAACTTACAGATGCAGCTGTTTTTTTATTTTGCCTTTACAGAGAAACTGCAGCTAATGAGACGTTCAGGTTTTTCTGCTAAACTCTAAACTGGATTAAGAGGCACTTGAGCTGCCGAATGTGAAGTCATGATCACCCTGATAAATATTACCAGTTATATTAATCAGTAATTTATTAAGCAAATAAACACACTGATGAGAAAACATGTCTATGCCATGCTACATACTTATCTACTTATAATGCGGAGGTGGTATTAATATTTA
>OMLF01041280.1:2347-50207 GCA_900302615.1 Holocentrus rufus | reverse complement strand
TGCATCTCTCTCTCTCTATATATATATAGTACTATACAGCACTATATTAAATAATTAAATACTGTGCATTTACAAATAAAATTAAAGTTAGTTTTTTTTTTTTACATTGAGCTGTGTTTCATTGAATTAACAGTGTTTTCTCTCAACACCATTTACAGCAGCAAACGTACATGGAGTTTGACTTCCATCATGCTCCAGCTGAGGTAAGAAGCAGTCAACTGGAATATCACAACGAATGCAAAACTCACTCATGAAGCTCTGCCACTGGCAAAGCACCTTTGGCTTCGAGGTCCATTATTATCAGTTCACCACTGATGATAATCTTACTATAGCTGTACAGTACTCCATCATGTCCTTGTTGCTTTTTTACTTGCAGTTTGCAATTTTCATTGTACTCCACACCCATGTGAAGAGAGCACTAATAGTATTAATGATATTATTATAATAGTATTAATGCTCTTTACAGGCAGTTCAGGCTGCCCCAGCTGGAGTCTCAGCTGAAAGTTTGGAAGTGGTAAGAACTAAATTATGATTATTGTTATTTTTAGGCATTTTCATCCAAAAATCCTCTCTACATCCTCTTTTTTCATCACTATTACCTTTAATTTTCTTGTTTTTTACAGCTGCTCCCTGTTGATGCCCAGAAACAGCCTGCTGCAGGACCTGTGAGTTGATAAGTTGATGCAGTGTGAGCATATGACATTTGGCAAAAGCTTTTATCCAAAGGCGTTTCAACTATAAAGAAAATCTACACTGCCAACATGTCAGAGCTATCTTTTCATTAGTTATATGTGATGTGCTTTAGTTTTAAAAGGTTGTGTGTGGGTGCATGGGCATATGTGTGTGTATGGTTTTGAATGTGTGCATGGATGTTTGTTTATCAAAAGGTCCATGGTTTCATCAAGCAGGAAATTCCCCAGCCCAATGGTATGGAGAGCAAGGAGGTGGTAAGTGACACCAGACTGATATTTTTGTATGAACTTAGAGAGCCAGCTGGCTTAAAGGTACATTATGCAAAATTGAATTGAAGTGAGGACTCAATTGACAAAAAAAAACAAAACAAAAAACAAAACAAAACAGGGAATAAGCATAGAGTACGATGGTTGAGTCTATATGGCCTCAATTTTGCAAAATACACCTTTAACAATATTTCAATGTGCACTAATTGTCTCCTCTCTTTCATATTTCCTTCAGTTCCACCCCTTTGGTTTCAACCAGCCTGCTCCTGCCGCTCCCGCAGCTCCTGCCGCTCCCGCCGCTCCCGCCGCTCCTGTCGCTCCCGCCGTTCCTGTTGTTCCTGCTGCACCTGCTGCACCCCTTCTCCCCATTGTCGCTGCCGCCCCTGTAAGAATTACTGTTTTTCACTGTGAGCTACTTAAGTTTGATGAACAATGAAAAAGATTCAAAGATTTATTTTATTTAAGATTTATTTTTATTTTCTTGGATTCGGATGCTGTCGATGGGATGTGTGTTTGTGCAGTACAAAGTACAAGCAGGCTCTCAAATGACTGTGGCAGATAAGAGGGAGTGTGAGCTCATTGGAATGGAAGTCAGGGCAGCAGGTTTATTCCCAAATGAGCACTGTGTCAGAGTATATAGCAGGTGTTTCTGCTGATGTTGGGAGTATCGACTCCCACATAAGTGTGCCCTCACTACTGATTGGCTCATTGGAAACCTCTGTCATCTAAGGCTCCCAAACCCAAGGATGATGACGATGACGACGACGATGATGAGTAAAATGTGAGTCAGCATGGCCTGCACACACTCACCATTTATGCACAAATGCACACACACATGCACACACATACACTGACCAAGTATAATCAAAAATTTCAGAGGATGCTACAATATATTAGAACATATTTTCTGAATCTACCGTATATCAGGTTATTATTAGTTCTGTTCCTGATAAATTCATTTGAATACATTTTTGAACATTTTGTCATTTTTTCATTTTTTTTTGGACTGTATTTTGAGCAGGGATTTTTATGATTTGATATGATTTTATGATTTCACTTTTACCCTCATCATTATATTACTTTTCTTTGGTTGGTTAAATCAGTCTGTTTTGTAGAGTTTTTTGTTGTATCATATTTATTGGTTTGTTTGACTTTTGTAGTTTTCTAATGTTTTTATTGTATGTGTTTTATCTTTAATTATTTCATCTTCATTTTATCTATATCCAGCACTTTGTAACATTGTTTAAATATCTGCCATACAAATAAAGCTGTTACAGTGATTATTACTGCTATCACGACTAAATAAATATGGATACATTTGTGTTATTTATTTTATTTTTGCTCTTTCTTTCCCCTGTTCAGGTGACCCATGCCATAGGACTGACGTTACCCATTCTGAGCGATTTCCAGTCAACTGCTTTCAGTTTCCCAGTGAGGCCTGTCGCTGATAGAAATGGTGCTATCCTTTGTTGTGTGAGATATTTTTCAAGTTCAAGCTCCTGCAGTTTCCCTTGTTTTGTGAGTCACGTATGCTTGGTAATAAACATCATGAACTAATTCAATGAGTTTCCATTGTCTTAAATTAATATTGTTTGACAGGATTGAAAAGGTTTCATTCCACCATACAGGCAGTACATAGTGGAGGTAGATTTGTAGATTGTCTCCAAAAGGTGCAGAACACACAATTAGGTAAATAATTTTCACACTATCATGTGTAACAATTATCAACCTTTTGTAAATATTAAAAATAAGACATTCATGGTAATGCCTATGACATTATGAAAAAAACAAATCTTTCCCTAAATTCTTGTATTTCTCTGAAAAGGTCACCACCATGCAAGTATCACACTGTAATTCAGTGTTTTTAAATGATCACTGCTTTTTGTAGTCAGATTACTGTATCCAACCCTGCTATTTGAATGCTTATCTATAAATATACTGTGCACTTCTTAAGTGCTGCAAACTAAACACACATACACACACACACACACACACACACACACACACACACGCACACGTCTGTTTATGTGAATCGTGGGGACATTACATTGACTTACATTCATTTCCTAGAGACATACCCTAACCCTAACCACTACATGCCTAACCCTGACCCTAACCCTAACCTTAACTTCACCCTAAAGTTACGTTACCTTTGAACGAAACGTTCACCCTAAAATTAATTATTTACCTTGTGGGGACCAGCGTTTTGTCCCCACAAGGGAGGCAAGTCCCCACGAGAACAGTGTGTAAACAGTTCGAGGTCCCCACAAGGTATCAAGTACCTGTACACACACACAAGTTGGTTTCTATCACTTGCGGGGACATTACATTGACTTACATTCCTTTCCTAGAGACATACCCTAACCATAACCACTATGTGCCTGACCCTAACCCTAACCTTAACCCAACCCTAAAGTTACCTTACCTTTAAACGAAGCTTTCACCCTAAAATTTATTATTTACGTTGTGGGGTCCAGGGTTTTGTCCCCATAATTGAGGCGAGTCCCCACAACATAACTGTGTAAACAGATTGAGGTCCCCACAACGTGACACATACCTGGTACACACACACACACACACACACACACACACACACACACACAAGCATACAATAACATTTGAAATGTATGCAAGCTTCAACATGAAGTTACATTGCTGTCAGGTCATATAACAAAAACTTTTAGCTATTTTCAGATTTCTATCAATTTATTGTTTGGTACTTTCTCAGTGGCTGGATGACAGCGTTCTGAATTGACTTGACTTAAGCCCTTGAACTGATTTTCCCCTAAATTTCTCCTGAAGTAGTTTGTATTTGTATGACAATGTCACATATATATTCTGCTGCTTTCAAGGCTTCATCAAGGCTACATCATGCTTAGTGAAATATTCAAACCCAAACTTAAAGCTGCACCATTACATCAAATAGAAAACATCTAAATGTCTTGGGCATCATTTTATACACACTTCCCTGTAATTCTGCATAACATATTTGGTATTTTTGGACCTTTCTTCACAATGATTTAACATAAAGTTCTGTGTGTTTGAACAAAGTCCAGCTGTGCAATATGCATTTGAAATGATGAACCCTCCAATGGGACCTGCAGGGTTGAAGTTGATGAATTTACTTTCTGCTATTGTTGCAGTCGGGGTATGGATACAGAATGGGTTTGTTTGCAGCCAAATAGTTATGAAGTCTACATTTACATCAGAAACTGATGTAATATTACTATTTCTGGTACATTGTATGTGCAGGAATACTGTCGTCATGTAGTGGCAATGAAAATCTGTGAAGAAATGTGTATGTATGTATGTCATGAACACCAGAGTGAAGAGCAAGCAGTGCTAAGGTGTGCACTGTGCTAGACAATATAATCAACTGAGGCCTGCTATTACACTGAAAGTGGATCTGACCACTGGTCATTTACTAAAGCTCAAGACTAGACACCCGTACCTACTCATTGGGCAAAATCACCATCTACTCTGATTGGCTCTGAGATGAGCTGGTGCCCTATAAAAAGCCTGAATAACTCTCTGGACGGTACGCTGAACTGACGATCATCTCCTTCACTGACATCGTCTTCATACCTGCTGCTTCTGTCACAGAAGGTGAGTTACCAAGACCTTTGAAATAAATCAGCCGAGGCCTGCTATTACCCAGGCCTATTACACAAGAACTTCAAAATAAATTCACAATTGCTTTTCTAATACGATAGTGAGCAGACACTCCACTGGGAGTTTCATTGCGTTTGCAAAATTACTGTCATTGAACTGGATGATGAATTCTGTCTGTAGGTCTAAAACAGCTCTGCAAAAATGAAGCTCACCATCCTGTGCCTCTGTCTGGCCAACACGGTCTCTGCTGCACCTGTAAGTTTGACAGACAGACAGTGTCTTGGGGAGGTATTTGTTTTTTCAGTCAGGGCAAACTTTCTCATATCTAACCATGTTTTCTTCTCTTGAATATTTCTGTCTTCGTCTGCAGTCCTTTTTTCATTACTTGCCTCATTATGGAGGCCCCAGGCAACCAGCACCACCCTCTCAGGTAACCACTCTCACTGTGAGTTGTGTAACATCTGCCCTGCAGGTCATTCTTTAAGGCGTGAAAAATGAAAAATGAACAATATGCGTAATATCCATTTTGGTCCATTTTGCTACTGCTAATGCATTCTCTGTTGATTGTTTGTATTCTACTTGAGTTTAATCCAAGATCTTGTTTCCATTCAGGTGAATGCTGCCTATCCAGCAGCTCAGCCTCAACCTCAAACTGGAGTTCCAGCCCCCATCAGCATGGAAATAGTATGTCTGATGATTTGATTTCTATATAGGGATGAAAAACTTAAAAATATACATGATACATCATAAAAACACATTCATGTACATTTGACCAGGAGGACAGCACAAGAAAGTATCAATAACACACTCAGACTCTTCCTTACTTCATATGATCTTTCCCTATAATTTACTGTAATTTACTTTGCACTCGCTCCAATAGTGAATGAGGTCATGCAGACATTGATGGATATTTGTGTTTTCTCTGTCAAGGTGTTCCCCCACACATTCACTGGTGCTGCTACAGGTGGAGCAGGCCCTGCGCCGGTAAATATACACACTAAACCTTTAAAAAAGGGATTAATGAATCCTTCTTTTTCATCAATTAGAATTCAAAGCCTTCCCTTAATCGCTCAGTGCACTTTCATACAATCTCACCTCCCTCTCATCTCTTTTTTCTTCAGTCTTTTCCCTCTCAAGGATACATCAAATATTCCTTGCCTAAGGCACCAGGCAGAAAAAGTGTGGAAATTGTAAGTGTTGTGTTTTTCTGTAGATTATAGGCCCTGTTATGACTGAAAACCACAATCTCTATAATTATTGGCTATGGGAGCATGGGTTCTACAATTAACAACTTGTTGAATCATGGCTTATTACTGACTTTACCAAATTATAAAATAGCAAAAGGTATTGTTATTGGCTGCAATTATGCATTGTGTACAAATGAAAGCTTACTTATAGACATTGCAAGTGTATGATATTTTTTTCTTCTCTTTTCCCATTTCAAGTACTACCCCTTCTCCCAGCAGAGGGTAAATATCTCACACTGTGATACAAAATAATGCATGACTGTATTCAATTTCCTCCATAAAGTATTCTAATTCTGATTCTGATGACTGTTAGTTTAGGTGAAACAGAGATAGATGAAGCTCTTTCTTTCTTTTTTTTCAGATGATGCCAAACATCCCTTCTCTGTCACAGATTCCAAATGTGAGACACCATGCAGTCAAAATCCTTCTTTATTGCTGTTTTTGAGGAAACATGTTGTATTCACTGTTCCTTGTTTTTTCTTCACAGTTTTTCTCATTTGACTATCACCAAAATGTTCCCCAGCAAACCCCCAATGTGAGGAAAATGAAAAAATATCATCTCACTGTGTTTTAAAGGTGTTTACATTGGTGCCTTGTTTATCTTTCTTGCGCTTTTCTCATCAGAAACTGTTGGCTTATTTTTTTCAGATTCCCAGTTTTGATGCCAATCCTCCTCAGGCTCAGGATCCTTTACAACCAGCTCAGCAGGACCTGCCTACACAGACAAACCAGGTTGTTATTTAACCCTTTAGATTGATTTAAACACATTTACAAGTAACATTCACAAGTAACAATATTATGCAGATTTAAATATTTCTCTGTCTTTGCAGATTCCAGTGACGGCATGAAGTAAAAATGGAAAGGACAAGATTTTTCCATCAAGACTAACCTTTGGGCAATGGCAATGAAACACATTTTAAACAATTAGCGCTTCATGTATTTTTTATGTATTTTTATAATGCATGGATGTACTTAAAGCTAACCAAACAAAGATCATAAAAGTAACAATGACTATCATTTCAAACTATATAGCACACCAATTCTTGGCAATAATATCTGTATAAATCCTGATTAAGCCTGAATAATTGCCTGCTCTCCTTTAATTGTCTTGATAGTTTAAAATAATCCTGTTGTAGACCTGTCACCTTTTTTCAACCACTTTTCACTGTTAGAGAGGAAATGCAACACTGTTTAATGTACAGATGGTAGATAAGAAAAAATGTTCTGCATATTTTCATTCATTTTGAATGTCTCTCTTAAATGTCCTTTTCTTAGTGAATTAAAATCTATGTTTCCAAGCAAATTTTGGTTTTTTGTACTGTTATTTGATCAAATAGGAATGCACAAAATAATAAGTGACTTGTTTTTTCAAAAGCTTCTTTCTCCAATGTTAAAATTAACTCCTAATTTCCTGAACACCATGTTGGTATGCGACCAGATTGCAACTGACAATTGTTTTGATGGCTGATGACTACATGCATCCTAAATGGCAGATATATATTGTTGATATTACTAAATGCACATTATTTGCCTTATTGGCTTCACAAATTTCCCCACAATGGGATGTGACAGCCTAAGCAAAACACATCATGCCAGACAGGCAAAGATCCTCGTCTAATCCTCCTTTTCCTCGTGCTCTCCCCTGAGGATGGCAGCCTGTAACAACACGTCTTCACATGAACTCTCTTACACTTGTCTCTCAAAAGATCAACAAATAGACAGGCGCCGTCCTCTCACGCTATTTATGACCGTCTCCCCTTCACATGTTCTCTTGCCTGGAGCTTTTGGAGAGCAAAAGTCAGGAGCTTAAAAACGTTTTATCTGGTTTGTCACAACTAGGATGGTCTTTGCACTTCTCCCAAGATACGGAGCTGCATATGCACACACACACACACACACACACACACACAGAAACAGATAAAAGGTTATCGTTATGATAAGTCATACTGGACAATGTGATTGTACAGCTGACGTGGATAATGTTGCCAGATTCATATTGTATTAATCTGAGCCTTTCAGTGGCAAAACAAACACACAGGTTTCCACAGGTTTCCCCATAGGATTACATTATATCCATGTTTTGCGGTTGCTGTTAATAGTGTTCTTGCTCAATACTGGACCGATTCCAAAACTTTTTGTTACTATTAATCATTTAGAACCAGATAGAGGGGAAAATAGGGCCCAGGTTAAAAAAACAAAAACAAAAACAAAAAAAAAACAACAAAAAACTGAATTAACCTTTAAAGTGCTTTGCATGGACCCTGACAAATAAACCCAAAATGCACCTGTGTGAGAATAATCAAAGTTGGTGGCTTTTTCTGTAATTTGATTTGATTATTTTCCAAGGTCAAAGAGAGCTCAGATTTTATATTTCTGACCAAAACATGAAAAACAAGCGCTCATAATCAACTAGTGAGCAAGCACGTAACAAAAAAACATGTTGCTTGCCAGGGTTTTATGCAGCTTATTCGATCATATATATTAGCTATCTGCTGAGTTTACTTAACTTGAGTTTACTTACTCAAATATGCACTCTCTTATAAATAAGAAACAGGAGTCAGGATAAAACTTTATTGACAACCGTATAGAAAAATAGGTTGCTGCAGCAGCAATAGTAATAGGATTCAGCAGAGAAAAAGAAAATAGAAAATGGATACACAAATAGAATACAAAATATTCACTAAAAGTAAAAATAATAGATGAATTAAATAATATAATTGTTAAATAAATAAAGTAGGATATAAATAATTGTGGGGATATGTAAACATATGCTGCCAATAATTTCAGCACATTCAGTAGACTGTAAGAGTGTTCAGTAAAGAGTATACTCAATTTACTTACAGTTTTACTATCAGTTTTGTCACATATTTTGGATCATTAAATATGAAATGTGATGAGTATAGTAAGTATTAGTATGCAAAGACAAATAGTACAAATAATAAATAACAACATGAATCTGAGGAGTCAGATATATGAATTTAAAGTAATACTCAGATGTGCAACTGTGAATCCTGTTCATACACATTACACAAGAAAGCCGTACATATTTACAGAAAGCGTTTCAGATAGAAAAAAAAAACAAATAAATAAATAAAAAGTTACATGTTTGTTTAGAAACCTTCTGGTGACTCAACATGTGGAGTGTGTACTACGTATCATCATCATTATCATTAAAGCACGGGGAATTTCATCTTATTTAGCAAAAAAAGGCATTGTGTTACAAACAACTTATTTTTTTATATCCTAGTTCCCCTGCTCAATCTCCCATTTATTCATTGTATTATAAAATGGAAAAATGCCGTTGTGAGCCAAGATAATAACACGGAAAGTTTGGAATGACTTATGAAAAGATTTCTTATCTGTGCTGAATTTCATTAGCTCAGCTTATTCAAGGCAGATTTACGTACCGAGAAATGTCTACAGCACAGCTTTGAAGATTACAGTGCAGCTTGTTCACCATCTGATTTGAAACCACAGTATAAACACTACAAACCAATAACCAACATTCAAATCCAACAGTGCACCACACAAGTTTAGACAAACAAGTACGCATGAAGAAGAAGTTGGTGTTCAGTTATTCCCATCAGGCATATACTAATGTTTTGTTGTTTTTTTGTTTTTTTTTTTTTGGTTCAAGTTTGACTTTAGGGCAATTAAGAGTGGCATGTGTGCTGAGCACACTTGCACAACATATAATTATCCATAACAGGGGTTTGTCTTTTTTTACGTCTTTTTCTTCCCCACTTTTGAAGAGTAAGGAGATTTCTTCAAACAACAGATGTTTGCATTTTCAGTGTGAGACTGTGATTGGCTGACACAAGGTGTTTAAGGGTATAAATGGCATCCATCTCAGAGATTAAGTAGATCGTTTTCTCCTCCTTGAGGGTCACATCTTCAGCAGCTGTTGCCACCAGAAGACGGGTGAGATGGAATTTCATATGGAAACAGATGAAATTTTATGTACTTTTAGAAATATAGCCCTGCATATAGGACCTGTAGCTAATGATGCTCCCTGAATTGATGCTTTATTTAACCTTCAACTAAACAAAAAATACATGTTATAATGCATCTGTGTCTGTCTGTGTCAGGATAATCACAATGACGCCTGTGGTGCTCATGATGTGCCTGCTGGGTGCTGCCCTGGCTGCCCCTGTAAGTTTCTGCCTAACACGATGTGTCATTGAGTTTGCCGACTGGTGCTTTTAAATATTTAAACACTGTTACTCCTCAGAGCGACGCACAAAGGCACTGACTTGCTTTTTCCTCCTTGGTTTGCAGGTTAAAGAGAGCAATGAGGTAAGAGGACTGATGATTATCCGTGAGGTGTTGTTGCTCTCCACCACGGCATGCCATATCATGTTTTCGTGATGTCATCAAGTGTATGATAGGGTCCCGTGAGAGAGATGGTGATTGGATTAATTACATGTCTGGAGTTGTGTGGTATTTCTTCAGCAGGTTGCAGCACATGCTAATGAAGCCCTGAAGTGGATGGAGATGTACAGATTCTTCCAGCAGCAGGTTAGTGGGTGGCCGTTTTGTTGTCAACAGCACACAGATCAACAGTGAATCAAAACAACTCATGAAGGAAGCATGACCAAAGCTGATCTAAGCTATGAACTGAGACTCCAGATTCCAATCTCATTAATTAACAGAGATTCATAAATCAGTTCAATTCAAATTAATAAAAATGACAATATCCCCATTGTGCCTGTTTGTAATTAATTCAGGGAGCAGCTGGAAACCCCTTCCTCCCTGCAGCTGGTGCCACAGTAAGTTTATTTCTACTTCCTTTATAAATCTCTGCCTAATGCAAGTGTATCTTTGGTAGACACAGATGCAATAAATATGTCATTTCAGTCCAAATGACATGATAAACAAATGTTTACGTTTTATTTAGACTCCTATAAACTTGGCCGCTATTCTTCATATGGTTTACACAAAATCAGGACATGACAGACGTTGTAAGTTTTGACATATGACAGATCCTACAAAACACAAAATGACAACCAGTGCTCATGCAAGACATAGAGACAAGACATACTCAACACAGAGAATTCTTTCATCAGAGCACAAGCTGCCTTAATCTTTACTTTTTTTCCTTCCCTGCGTCATAGATGCACTCGACTAGACTATCAAACATTGATCTAAATGTGGCAACGTTGCCTGGTGACATTAATCTGGAGCATTTCTGAATAACTGAGAGACCTCTTCCCATCTTGATCATAATTGTATGAATATGAGAGGATCAAGATCATTTCTTGTCTATTTTTGCATCTAGATGTTTCATCGTGTAGTTTCTACATTGTTGATGCTGAGCTTATTTTTGCCTCTTAGAAAATGACTGGCATTGGGTAAATTGCTTTTTGTCTTCAAGACATTAAGGGCTAGCAAGTTATTTTATCTCGACCACACTACTGACATGACTCTTTGTATAGAGCCAACCATAATAAAGCAGTTGGAGTGAACCTGAATTTTTAACCATTTTTAATTATACTGAAGGCATCATTGAAATCAAGCAATACAGTTCTTCTTTTTTCTATTGCTGTCGATTTCTCTTGACGAGTCATTTGATATTTGAATAAGGCCTGTACAAAGTGTTTCCTTCTCTACAAGCATGCTGTAAGTCCGTGCTCAAATTATTCAGTGAAAAATAACCTTAAAATTGCTCATGGTTCCATTTCCATCCATTCACTCAAAACTGGCAACAAACTATTTGCTCAACCAGAAAAGCTGCTTTTATAATCTGTAAAAGTGGAATATTTCTGCTTCCTTCCATGCTTTAGGACAGATGCCCTTTTCCAAACATGAATTTATTACATGGCAAGTAGAGAGGTTGATCAAATTGGCCATTGGTTTTACTTTAGTAAACTGGAACCTGCATTGGTTTCCTTTGAAGATTGAATCTCAACATATGCTTCTAGTTGATCCATTTCATTCTCCAAATTATTCGCTTTTCTAATAAAATAACAATTAAAATGATCAGAAGCTTCAAATTTAGCTGTAAATTCACATGATTCAACAAAAACTCTGAAACCTCACACAGTGGGTTTAGTTACAACCTGTTAAATTGCGTGAATTTGTGAGCAACTTCATCTGCTGAGCTCTGCTGCTATTATTTTAGTGGATCTATTAATTCTGTTACTTATTTATACAGCATGCATTGGCTGTGCCACAAAGGTTAAATATCTATTAAGTATTTATAAATATTGACCATAAAGATGTATGTAAAATATAAATGTAAAATAATGCCTTTCCCGAATAACTTGCTGTAGCTTCCTTCTGTCAAAATGAGATTCTAATTGAATTAAACTGTGGATTATGCACAGGTGGATGTTGCACCAGCTCAGCCTGTAAACGCCCCCCCTCCACCTCCCATTCCTGCTGGTGATGTATCAGATGAAGAGACAGTGGTAAGCAGACTCATATTACATATAATTTCATATTACACATATATTCAATGTTATTTATTCAAACCCACAAGAAATGGGCAATGGAATCTATATTTCTTGCATTTCATCTCCAGCTGAAAAAGGTGAAAGATTCTAATTGGATAAATAATAGGATGTTATGTGATGTGTTTTGCCACTGATTGCAGACAAAGGGCAGTACAGATAACCCTTGCTACAGGGGGCAAGCATAAGAAGAATGCATAATTTGCTATGCATGGACCGCTAAAAGACTCCATCTGGATGTATATTCAGCCGTGGTCATTATTAAAACCGCATAGCAGCAAAGTAGTGCACTATCATTCAGTGTAATGTCTTAAATGGACTGTATGTATGTGTTCTGAGTTATATCCTTCCTATCTCACAGCCTGAAGTTGGGTTCTTTGGCCCTAATGCTGCAGCACCAGTTGCTCCTGCTGCCCCCCTAAACTCTGATGAGGTTGATGAGGACGCTGCACCAGTTGCGGCTGAGCCAGCTGCTGCTGAGGGAGCACCAGCAGAGCCAGCTGCAGTGCCAGGGCCAGACCCTGCAGCGGCCGTTGTCGTTGAGGCTGCTGTTGCCGTCGTCCCAGCAGCTCCTGAGGTTTCTGTAGATGTGGCTGTCGCTGTCCCTGCCAGTGCTGATGTCCCTGCTGTCGTTGATGCTGGCACCGCCGATGCTGCTCCTGCTGCTCCTGCTGCTGATGCTGCTGCTGCTGCTGTCGATCCATCGGCTGTTGTGGCTGACACCGGAGTGGCAGTCCCTGCAGATCCTGCTGCTCCACAGTTGTAGGTTACGTTTACCTGTTCCCAACCTGAGTGTCATTCCTTAAGCAGTCATAGTAAAAGCTGTAAGGTCTGTGTGCAACCAAAAATTGTCTTTTCTTTGTATACGTTTTCTATCTTTAATTAAAAAGATTTGCCACAAAGCTATACTTGAAATTTGCTTTTGTTGCATTTGTCGTGAAATTCACTGACATGGTGTATTTACAGGTGAAATATTTAAAAGTTTATACCACTCATATTTGTTATCCACCCATCCATCCATCCATCCATCCATTTTCAACACCTGCTTATTCCTATTCAGGGTCACAGCTGGAGCCTATCCCAGCATGCACTGGGTGGAATACAGGGAAACCCTGAACAGGCTGACAATCCATCACAGGGCTATCACAGACAAACACATTCGCACAAATCATATTTCTTATTTATTTGCCATGATGACATAATATAAGATGCAAACAACTGAACACTCTATCTAGCTATTCAATTCAATTCAATTCAATTACGGGAGTAAAACTGCAAGTAGCACAGCAACCAACAGGGAGTGCCACAGAACCACAGGATGTCCATACTACCCCAGTGAAGAAAGCTCGCTGTAGGGCACACTTTGTAACACTGATACAGGTTCAGATTTCATTTCGGTCTCCTGATTCCTATTAATATAAAAGGACCCGAGTCCACCTGATCTCAAACCTGTAGTGAAAGAAACAACCCTGGCCCGCTCTAATAGGATCAGAGGTGGATATGATAGAGAGTGCTGACTGAGCAGCACTCAGTGGTGTAGTGAAAGGAGGAGGGGGGGTGGGGGGATAAAGCTGACCCATGAGTGGACTAAATCTATTGTCATACAACTTTTGGGAAACTGTCAGTTGCTGATAAAACACTTAAAGTGTCAATTTGTATCCTTCAGTGTTTTCAGTCCCTGCAAAAAGATTAACCAATGGATTACCCATATTGAATTAAATATATCTTGTCTCTCATTTCCTGTGCAGTGGACGAGTAAGGAGGATGAGTGTCTCTGTCTCTCCTCCTTTTATCATTCTCTAATCCACAAATCCTTCTCAGGGTCACCACGGCTCCATGACACAGTTAGTTAGACTCAATGCTTAGGTGTCAGTTGCCTACCTATATTTTAGTATTATTTTAATCAGTATCAGATGATTGATACAATAAATACGCTGCTATCGTAAGCAGGTGGGTTCCTGATTCCCAAAGACTGTTCAAGGGGCTAAGGAATATGGACCTTGCATTACGTTAACTGCTGAGGAAAGGTAAGTTCAGTCACAGAAGGGGAAAAACATTTTAAATGATCAATTCATGTGTTGGTTTATGTGGAAGCTAAGTTTGTGAAAGTAAATTGCTTGTTTGACCAGAATATATGTCAAATAATGAGATACGTAGCGAACTGAAGGAAATTTTAGCTGCTTTTCATACAGCTGTTACATGTCAACGTAAGCCCATACTTAAGGGTATTTTATGCTCATTACCTCCGTCTACTCCAAAGGCTGTCAATGAATTCTCTAGTAATGGTTTATGTTTGACAGGCTAGACTACACATCTGTTGCCATGACCACCTCAAGCACCCTTACCCACCTCACTGGGCCGCCTCGCATTGCACCGCAAATTGCTGCAGAAAGTCAAGAGCTCAGTGAGGATGACTTGTAAGCAATGCTCCATAGACACATTGCATCCTAATTCAAGCAAGCTTACAATACATTAATCACAAAGAACAATTATTTGTCAATCAATTAACATCATGTGTTGTGTGTGTGTGTGTCTCAGAAATGGACCTCAGTCAAATCCTCAACGTCTGTTCAATGTGAACAACAGTAATAACAATGAAGAAGAGTGAGTACAGCAACATTTAAATCCTAACAAGACAATTCCAGCATTTATTTAATTTTTTTTTTTTGCTTTGATGTACCTCAAAGATCATTTCAGGATGCCTACTGATAATTCTGACAGTGATAGTCCAGATTTTTACACATAGTAGTATTTTCTGCTTTTATTTTCAGGTTTGACCTGTCAACTCCTTCCGTGTTGTGAGAACACACCAGGAGTGTGTCCCCCCAAAATGAACGGGGAGATACAGACCATCAAAGAACACGATTTTGAGCAGCAGCCCACAGCTGAAATTTGAGCAGAAGGATTCACAACAACACACATTTGTCACTGAATCTCGACGCTCACTCCAGCCCTCTTGCTTCCAAAATGAGGGGACTACACAGTTCCCCCATTTTTGAAGCAAGAGGGCAGCAATCATTCCAAACATTTTTTCAGATGTATGTTGCTGCTCAGAATCGTGTTGTTTTTTTCACACTGTATCTCTCCGTATATGTTGGAGGAACACACTCATGGTGAAGTGTGCGTTCTCGTGACACAGGGGGAGTCGACAGGTCAAAGTTGAAGGACCTATTACACTCGCATGGAGCAGCAGATGCCACTTTATGGGTAAAAATCCAAGCAATCACTTTGAATAGATTTGTTTATCCCTTCCCAGGGAGAGTAAAAAAAGAAAATGGAGAAGAAAGAAGGAGAAAAAAGAATAATTAATTGATATTGCCAGCTCGTAAGCAAATGTTGCTTTAAAGAAGGTTTGATGCTCAGTAGTCTCTAATGTATTCATGCAAATTTCAGAAAAAAAGAGGATAAAGAAAAAAAAGAAGAGGAAGACAAAGAGGCGAAGGAAAAGGAGGAAAAAGAGAGGCAGGAGAAGGAGGAAAAAGAGAGGAAGGAAAAGGAGGAAAAAGAGAAGAAGGAAAAGGAGGAAAAAGAGAAGAAGGAAAAAGAAAAGTAAGTTCAACAAGGCAGTAAACAAGTAATTATTCCTCAAAATCCTCATATGTGCCATCAGTTTCAGTGTTGGATTTACCCATGCTGCCTCTCTCCTTCCAGGCCCAAAGAACTGTTTGTTATAAACCCTGCTGGGAATTTGTACTACAACTGGCTATTCTTCATCACAATGCCAGTCATGTACAACTGGACCATGATCATAGCCAGGTGACTTTTAGAAAACAATAAATCAATAATTCTGTTCCATCTAGTCTTATACACATACAGTTGTCAGTTTGAAGATATAACAAATTATCGTGACTTAAGTATTGTGTTCACTTCAGGCAGAGAAACAGCTTTCCCTTACTATCAACAAGTGCCTTGATTTTATTTGAATCAGTGTGCACTGCAGGAAAGAATAGTATTGTTTTTTACTTATATGAGACTAATGTCACTAAATCAGTTTTAGCATGCAGTAAGGTACAATGTGACATGCAGGGGCAGTGAAGGAAATGCCTATAGATAATGCCCTCCCTGCTTATTTGCATGGTCTTCTTCACTTTCACCCAGGGCTTGTTTTGAGGAACTGCAGCACGACTACTTTCTTTACTGGGTTGTTCTGGACTACACCTCAGACATAATCTACCTTGCTGACATGGCTTTCAGGACAAGAACAGGTGAAATAAGCCTCCCTATTTAACAGCTGAAAATCTGATGAGAATTTTAAATATACATTATTTTAATTGCTGCACTTTCCATAAATGTTCGCCTTTTTTCAAGCAGAAGATGCGTCTACCTTGTATCTCTTATAATGCAGGTTACCTTGAGCAAGGCCTGATCGTGAAAGATAAGCAGCTGCTGTTGGACCGCTACATCTCCAGCTTCCAGTTCCGTCTGGATGTGCTCTCCATGGTGCCCACTGACTTCCTCTACCTCTACATGGGCCTTGACTACCCAGAGATCCGCATAAACAAGCTACTGAGAATTGGACGAATGATGGAGTTCTTCACAAGGACAGAAACTAAAACCAACTACCCCAACATCTTCCGCATTGGAAACTTGATCATGTACATCATCATCATCATCCACTGGAATGCTTGCTTCTACTACTCCTTCTCCAAGTATATTGGATTTGGTTCTGATGACTGGGTTTACCCAGCTATAGATGATCCTGAAGAGCCAGACTTTGGGATGCCCATGAGGAAGTATTCTTTCAGCCTGTACTGGTCCACTATGACCCTGACCACTGTCGGAGAAACCCCACCTCCAACGCTGGACTCGGAATTCCTCTTCCATGTGGTGGACTTCCTGGTTGGTGTCTTGATCTTTGCCACCATTGTAGGAAACATTGCTACCATGATCTCCAACATGAATGCCGCCCAAGCCCAGTTTCAGGCCCGCATTGATAACATCAAGCAGTACATGCAGGTAGGTGACCCTCTTTCCTTCACTCAAAAGGTTGGGAAGACAAACTATGAATTAGCACGTAAATTTTGTCCCTCATTATTCTTGAATGTTATTGGTTTTCCTTTCCTTTTATAGGTCCGTAAGGTCAGCAAGGATCTTGAAGACCGAGTCATCAAGTGGTTTGACTACCTGTGGAACAATGGCAAGGCCCAGGATGAAAGGGAGGTGCTGAGGTATCTACCAGACAAGCTAAAGGCTGAGATTGCCATCCAGGTTCATATGGAGACACTGAAGAAAGTCCGCATTTTTGCAGACTGTGAGGCCGGCTTACTGATTGAATTGGTGCTTAAGCTGCGGCCCCAGGTGTTCAGCCCTGGAGACTACATCTGTAAGAAGGGTGATATTGGCCGTGAGATGTATATCATCAAAGACGGAAAACTTGCAGTTGTTGCTGATGATGGTGTTACGCAGTTTGTTGTCCTGGGCAGCGGCAGTTATTTTGGTGAGATTAGTATCCTTAATATCAAAGGCAGCAAAGCAGGAAACCGGCGAACAGCCAACATCCGCAGCATCGGGTACTCAGATCTCTTCTGTCTGTCTAAAGATGACCTGATGGAGTCACTGACAGAGTACCCCGATGCCAAAGGCATGCTGGAGGAGAAAGGCCGGCAGATCCTGATGAAAGATGGTCTGATAGACTTAGATCCAGCCAACATCATACCTGAGACCAAGGAGTTGGAGGAGAAGGTCAACCGTTTGTACGGAACTATGGAGCTGATGCAGATGAAGTTGAAGAAGCTTCTAGGAAATTACAAGACCACTCAGAAGGCCCTCAGATATCGCATCTCTGATCTGGAGCGCATGACAGGAGAAGAGGTGGAGGAGGAGGAGGAGGATGTAGAGGAGAAAAAGGAGGAGAAGGTGGTAGAAGAGGAGAAAAAGGAAGAGGAGGCAAAAGATGAAGAGGGAAAGGAAGAAGATGAAAAAGGTGAAGAGACAAAGGAAGGGGATGAAAAAGGTGAAGAGACAAAGGAAGAGGATAAAGGTGAGGAGTAAAAGGAAGAGGACAAAAAAATGAGGAAAGTACAGAGGAAGACAAAAAAGAAACCAATAGCTTCTGTAAACGACCAAGCACTTTTCTATCTAGGCACAATAGTATCTTTCAAATGAAGATTTATTTTCTCACTGGACTTGCTTGTTAAATGGTTCAAAAATGAATAAGAACTGCAAAAGACATAAAAGATAAAACTAACACACTAGAGACTGGTTGAAATACCCATTGGAACATCTTTCATGAAGTATGGCTATGTGATACATGTTAACAAATGAAAATTGAAGATAATATAAACAAATATTGAGCAGGCCGATGGCAATGCCAATGTTCAAATAAAATTTTCCTGTTTATTGTGATTGTCACCATACTTTATTGTGACTTCCATGAGTATCAGCAGATTAACATGTGGAGCCAGATGTTTCTGGCTCCATATGTTTTCCCACTCTTGCAGTACACACTATTTCCCACATGAGGACAGTAAGTAGCAAGGAATTACAGATAAGCACACAGCAACGTTCACCACTAAATGAGTTAGAAATCATGTAATTTGGAAAGCTCTGGCACTTCACCTAATATCTCGGCAAAGGAATATGTCATCAATTCATCAATGAATCATTTAAGAATTTAAAGTAATAGAGCAAAAGTAGATGCAAATAGACCTCTTTTACTAATGGACTGAATTAATAAGGAAATAATTACACCTTTTCATACTGTACCTCCTGACAGAGAAATAATGTTTGATTTGTTCTTTTAAACCACCAAATGCAAGGAGAGGATAGTGAATTGAGATTTTTTTACTATTATTATTCCCATTAAATGTTCTATCTATCTATCAATTTATCAATCTATCTATCTGTATGCCTGTCTATCTGTCTATCTAACAGCATTGAATGTATCCATCTATGCTATATTATAACACGACACCTTTGCTTGTTAGATTTTCTTGTTATTTTTCCACTTGTGAAATGGGTACATAGGTACATAGGAGCTGTACAGATGTCAGTTTAATCAGGAATAGCAAAAGAAAATTCTGTGTTTCAACGGCATAGCTGTTATTTGTATGAACGTTTCTTTAGGTAATTATTCAAGCTAAACACCATTCCACATAATTATACTTGTGCAACATAGCGAGGAGGCATTCAGGATGCTATCACACAGAAAGCTCTCTTGCGTTCTCCATGGAGGGGCACAGGAAAACAGTTTTTTTATACTACAGAGAAACAAGATAATCTACCCAGTAACAGACGTTCATAGTACTGATCTTGCAGGTGATCACAAACCTTTAACAGCTGAAAAGAGATATGATCGCCAAGCATAAAGACAAACCTCTAAAGAAGTACAAAACTATTGACTATATGTGATTACTATAATTCAAACATAAACAAAAAAAGTTATAGCCTAATGAAACTATTATACATCATGAAAATAACCCAATATGTGTTGCTTTCAAGATGAAAAGGCAATTAAGTCATGCTATAACCAAACACTCCCAAAATGTCAGCTATGGCCACAATTATTGTTTCTCTTTTTATTCTTAAATATTCAATTATGTTTAGACCCAGGCCGCATCACACCTGAGGCCAAGGAGTTGGAGGAGAAGGTCAGCTGTTTGTACGCCACTATGGAGCTCATGCAGATGAAGTTGAAGAAGCTTCTAGGAAATTACAGGAACATTCAGAAGGCCCTCAGACAGCGCATCGCTGATCTGGAGCGCCTGACAGGAGAAGAGGTGGAAGAAGAAGATTTAGAGGAGATAAAAGAAGAAAAGGCGGTAGAAGAGGAGAGAAAGAAAGAAGAGAAAACAGATGAAGGGAAAACAGCAGAGGAAAAAGCCGAGGAGGCAAAGGAGGAAGAGTTAAAAGGCGAGAAGGGGAAGGAAGAGGAGAAAAGAGATGAAGAAAAATTGGAAGAGGAGGAAAAAAGTGCTGAGACAAAGGAAGAGGAAAAAGGTGCGGGGTTAGAGAGAGGAAGAGGAAAGAAAAGATGAGAAAACTACAGAGACAGTCATAAAAAATAAACTCATAGTCGCGGTTAAACACCAAGCACTTTTCTAAATGGCCCCCCAAAAAAAAAAATCTTAAAAAAATGAATAAATAAAAAATATGGCAAGGAAGTGGTGACGTCACCAAGACAGATTAATAGCCAAAGAGTTGCTCTCCCTCTGTAATCCACCCACTTGTCACACCAAAGAACCGCTGCAGTGACAATTAATTGGAAAAAACATGAAGGGTTACTGTGACTTTAGAGATTTGGGGGCACAGAGGTTTGTTTTCTGGTTCCATTCCGAACTTACATCAGTAGAAATGATGACATCTAAGTCTGAACTCGAACAAAAATTCAAATCTCTATTTCAATTAGCACCAACAATTGCTCCTTGAGGATTTGGGTGTTGGTTTTAGGGTTTCTGGTTTTGAGGGTTGTTTACAGTGCTCAAAGCCACTGGAATAAAATTGAATGGAATTTCCCTTTGAAGAAACTGGCTTTCATTTGGTACACAGAGAGAAATTAAAATTACTTACTGGAGATCTGAGCGAGTCTATAGACCACTGACGTGTGTGTGTGTGCGTGTGTGTGTGTGTGTGTGTGTGTGTGACAGGGAGAGAGAGGAAAAGACCCAGCACATATCTCATTAACGCTATTAATTCTTCAGTGCCCTGTTATTGTTCATTTATATAGACCACTGCAGCACATTTATTTAAGGCATGGCTCACAGTTGTACAAAGCCATCAAGAAAGGCTTCCTCTAAGTGTGTGTGTGTGTGTGTGTGTGTGTGTATTGATTATACCCACCACCATTTAACAGCTTAAATTCAACAATTCACCTGTGATGCCATCAACCATTCTGAGTGAACAACATGTGGTTTTGTGTGGCACCAGGAGAAACTCACATTCACAAGCTCCAATGTCATAATCGAACTCATGAACATCCCACAGCTGATTGTGAAAAATTATTTGAGGATGCTCAGATGGCTGAACAGATGACAGAGCTGGATTGATTGATTGATTGATTTGACATTCTTCTAGGTGCTGTATGCATCAGCTTACTGAATGTATTGACGTGTTGGTTCTTTTCACTATTGGTACTTAATCTGTCTGTACTTTTCATTTGTATGGATTAAAAGTAAGATTAAGACAGTATCTTATATTAGCAAAACAAAAGGTTTACAAACAGATGGTTTAAAATTCAGCAGCAGTGCTTTTAATGATGGCAATTTTTATCAGTTGAGGAATAATGATTTTTAATTGTCTTGGCTGTAAAATGGATAACCATTTCAGCTGCAGCTCACTTTGCTCTTTATCAGGGCTGTCAGTCGTTTAAAATTTGCCATCAAATTAACTGCATGATATACTGATCAATTAATTAAAATAATCACATGTATCAATACTTGCTCAGAAAACCATCCAAATGTGTTGGTCGATGGAAAAGTCTTGACAGATGAGGCCGTTAAACAATGGATCCCATGCCATTAAGACTGGGGAAATTGCTTCCCCCAGAGAACAGCTGATTTCCCAGAGGAGGTTCTTCCTTGCGGGTTTGAGGGCTTGGGGGCTTCATTGTATTGAACAGAAACACATCACATGCAGGGACGGACTGGGAAAGAACTGAAACTGGAGAACTGGACTTTGACTCAGACCAGCACACCAAAACCTGTTGAGCGATGCACCAACGCCCATACAGCACTGTGAACCTGTTAAATTAACATGCATCTTAATTTCCTGTTCACCTATCAACCTATTACACCTGATAAGTGCTACTCACTGCTCTTTAGTGATGAAAAGATGTGACAGCAGCACTATAGACCTACAAAACTTTTTACGTCCACTGGTTTGGTTCCAATGGTTAGCATTTTGTGTTAGCTTAGCATAAATACTTGAAGTCTATAGGCGTCATTAGTCATTAGCATAAGACATTGATCTTAGAAGAAGGAGACTTTGTGGGTGACTTGATGTTTAACACCTCCATCCCCCACAGGCTGTGAATTATGGTGGGTGTTGGGTGTATGGTGGGATTGAGCTTTCCCATGTATATTTTTAATGATTTGAACTCCACAAATGCATACCCATCCAACCTCATTGACAGCAAACACAAAGTGAAGACTGCAGAAAACTCAAAACCTTGGCAAGTTACACAGAAACTGTCCTTTTGGATAAACTGCAGTAAGGATCAACGGCAAATCATCTTTTAATTTCACATTTTGGTGGTACTGCAGTTTCTGTTTCCCTGAGAGGGGATGTGCTCCTGAATACTGAGTGAATTAAAAGGGTTGGTTTGGTTAAAAAACCAAAAAGCTCCCACAGTAATTTTCACACTCATGTCATATTCTGCCAAGAGGCTAGCTCTGCTTTCAATGTCAAATACCTAACAGCTCAATCTTGGCTGTGGTTCTTTCTGTGTGGAGTTTGCATGTTCTCCTCGTGTGTGAGTGGCTTTCCTCCGGGTGCTCCACTTTCCTCCCACAGTCCAGAGACATGCAGATTGGTGGGATTAGAGATTGTAAAATTGACCATGAACATTAGCCTCAGTGTGTTTGACATACTATAGTACATGAAATACATATGATATAGTATGGTATATGCCATGTACTATATATGATGTATGTAAAGCCCTTTGAGATGTGATAAAGGGCTACGTAAATAAGCTTGACTTGAAATGGCTGTTTGGTTTGCAAATATTAGGGTATCTGATGATTAGTGAATTAAAGCGAATTAGTTCCAGCACCCTGGCAGCATCTGATATAAACGGATGACATGAAGAGATCAAGAAACAGATCCTCGGGTCTCTCAAGCACAACCATCCAAACAACCATTAAACCTATGCTACACTTCTGCCACTCATTTCAGAGAGCTCACTTCCCAGCCAAAGCCATCTCACTCACTCACTCCCAATGGTTATAAATACTTCTGTGGTGCATGAGTAATACATAATAATCATAATACATATGTGTGTGGTCTGCTGAAAATTACGTACCCTGAGTGTTCTAAAAATGAGAGGGAATGCAAAGCAAGGTGAAGGCGTGCAGAAATCTTAGATCAATTAAATGGAACTATTACAGACTTCTCGCTCCATATGCTATGACATTTAATATGCAGTGTCTTAATCACACACTTCACTCTGATCAAAATTCACCAGCTTATGTTTACAGATAATGGCAATGCAACCTAGAGACATTTGGGTATCTCTAGGTTAGATTGTTTTATTTATTTTTTTCTGAAAATGCGACATTCTTCATTAATTGAGGAGTGGAAGATACCTCTGATCCTGCCTACTTACTAAAGTCAAGACAGAATGGAAGCCAGTCAGAAATTGTACTTCTAGTCAAGGAACTGAACATTTTAAAAGAGTTAAAAAAAAAAACAAAAAAAACCCAGGAACGAACGCACTTAGTAGATTGCAGACCTCCCGCAAGGTTGCAGCTAGAAATTACAGCCATGTTTACGGTAAGCCACGCCCCCTTTTGGCAGCCAGTGCAGCCTTGACCCATTACCAACTTGTGCACTGAGTTTTGTGATGTTACGTGGACATTGGCCCGAAAAGTTGATCACTGATTCACTGGGCCACGACCAACCTTCCTACAAAGTTTTGCGAAATTTGTCCAGTACTTGTCCAGTAAACCTGCTGACAGACGGACTGACAGGGGCGATCACATAACCTCTGTCAGTGGTTTCATCAGGCCTAATGAAAGTAGCCCATGGGCACATACAATATTCCCCATAGGAACGCATTGTGTGCTCAACTGGTAATGTCTAACATAAGGATTAATTAGGAAATAATTGAGAAGGAATGTGCTTTCATTAATGAATAATTTGCTGTCTATTTATATTCTGAATTGATTATCTAAAATTCAGCTCCTACCGTAAAGTTGTGGCAGGACCGCAACATTATCTGAAACTAAATAACTGTGGTCCTGATATATTCCAGGAAACAAAAGGTGTGCAAATGCGGCAACAAATTACAGTATTTGCTGTCTAAAAATTCAATTAATTTACAGCATTGTAGTCACTTTCATGCAAATCGCACATAGTCAGACATTGAGTCCAGAGCAGCTCATTAGCCACCCAGTGTTACGCAGTGGGCACGGTGGGAAAAGACAGGACGAGGAGGAGAGGCAGCCGTCATGACTGAACATGTGCATTCCATGCAAATTAATTTTCAACCTTGGAAGTCATTTTAGCTTCAGTGTCTGCCACTGTGTGCCTTGATTACTATCATTTTACGGCATATGCTGCATTAATTAGACTAAGACTTAGACTTTAATTAGACTAACATGAATGTAAAATACAACTGCATAATGGGGCCCCAAAGGTGTTTTTTTTCTCACTCAATTGAAGTCTTAAGCCCCTTTTGCTCTCAAACGTTTTTCATCATAATGATCTTTTCTCTTATAAATTCAGAGCACATCTTTTGTTCCCAGCCTTAAAATGACTTAAATTCACATGTTTGTCATTAACTCCTGTCCTGTGTGCAGCTGGGAATTCCTGTAATTTTCATGTTTATGTTGAGCAGCTTCCTTGGGAAAAAACAATATATGCAATATGGTATCAAATTATTATTTGATACCATTTTGATTTGATACCATCTCTCAGTTCAGATTTTCATAAATGTTACTGGAATGTTGCAGGTTAGGATTGACATTATAATGGGATTCCATTTGATATCAAATACCTTGTTTTTTAATATTTATTTTCTATTTAACTAAACCATTTACAAGTGACCTACTTATTCAAAAGAAAAGCAAACATTTATAAACAACTCTGACAGCTTTTCAATTCATTTCAATCAATTTTGTTCCTATTTACCAGTTTCAAACAGTGAACAATCCCAGACCTGTCAATCAGAGACTGTTGCAGTTCTCCCCTTGCTACAGTATCAAATTTAAGAGGATATATTTCCACAGTATTTCACAGTGAGTTGTATCTTGTATTTCCATCAGAGCATGACTCAATTTCAGAATACATTGACATGTATTGCACAGAGGGTATATCACTGCTTCTTGTCATTGCTTACAGTCTAACCATGCATCTCTACAGATTAGGTGACAGAAAATCCATGTTGTCCTTTTGAGTTGTCACAGTATGGTTATGTTCAGTTCAAGTATATGAAATATCTGTTTTATCCTCCTGATGCTTTCACAGCAGCTCTAAAAAATAAGGCATCTGCCATCAATATACCCTGAAGCCTTGTGATTCTAAAATAATGCTTCCTTGCAGACCAAAGATAAGATTTACCTTTATTGAGTCCCTGTCGGGGAGACTCGTGTGAAACAGTGTGTGACATTTATTGTAATAATAATGTGCATTGCAGCATGCTCACCAAACATTGACGTATGTGCCTTGAATGTACTTGTGCAGAAAGTGACATAATGTGCTAGTCTTAATCCTGAGGTGCTGGGAAGAACTGAGTGCCGTGGCGTTGTGGAATCCGATGGCTGTAGGTACAAAGGAGTCCCTGAGGCACTTTGAGGCACGTGGCTGAATGAGTCTGCGGCTGAACGTGCTCTTCAGCCACCTCGGTTCAGCATAGAGAGGATGGGAGGGATTGTCCACGATGGCTTCCAGCCTCCCTCTCATCCTCTTCGCTAACACTGCCTCCACGCTGTGCAGCTCCGTTCCGGCCACAGAGCTGGCCTTCCTCACCAGTTTGCCCAGCTTGCTGGCACCACAAGTCCAAATCCCTCTTCTCCGGCACACTAGAGCAAAGACGATTACACTGTTCACTACAGACTGGTAGAACATCCATTGCAGCTTAATGCACACATTGAAGGACCTGAGCCTCCTTGGGTTGGGGTGTCTTGTTTTGCCAGAAGTCCACCACCAGCTCCTTGGTCTTCCCGGTGTTGAGCTGGAGGAGGTTGCTGTCACACCATCCTAAGAAATTCTCCAAAAGGTCTCTGTGCCCTTCCTCCTTATCATCTATGATACAGCCAACAATGTAGGAGTCATCTGAGACTTTCTGCACGTGACATGTTCCTGAGTCAAAGTAGAGGTTGAAGGTGTAGAGGGTGAACATGAACGGTGACAGGACAGTTCCCTGGGGTCCACTGGTGTTGCACATCACCACATCTGACAGGCCGTCCTGAAGCCTGACGTACTGCAGCCGGTCAGTGAGGCAGCCAAGAGCTTCTCAGCCAGCAGGAGTGGTCGGATGGTGTTGAGGGCACTGGAGAAATCAAAGAGGATGACCCTCACAGAGCTTCACTGTATCTTCAGGTGTGTATAAGCTCTGTGGAACAGGTATAATGATGGAATCCTTCAAACCAGGAGTTCTTAACCTCAGCCGCCCCAAGGCCAACCTCTCCATCATTATAATGTGTTAGGGCCCATAGAAAAAAATATTTCTCACAAATTCCTCTGGCAAATCTATATTTTTGTTAATTAAACAAGTGCTGACGCTGATACCAGTTTTTCTTATGAATTAAAATACTTTAATTTTTAGAGCAGATTTTATGAATTGGCCATAAAAGTTAGCAATCCTATTGATAAGCCAGAGCAAACTGGTCACAACTGAGATGTTGAATGAAGCAGCAGTTTTTCCTCATCACAACTTTTGCAGTGGTTTGTTGTGAAACATTATTATTTGTTTCAAGTATTTTGTTGCCTGCAGGCTATGCACCGAAATTAATTCACACTGTCTCAGTTTAGCAATATGTCATGTATACGTTATGCGACTTTGCTGATATTTTCCACAAACAATAAAATAATGTTGCCTAATGCAGATAAAAAAAAACCAAAGCCAAAAATGATCAAAGCCTGTCAGGATGAAACTGCAACGAAGAGATCCATACTGCCTGTAATTGGTTCCTTAGTATAATCTGTACCATATACAGTAGATGATGCTTTTCATCTCTCGTAGAGTTTTTATTTTTATTTCCTCTTCAACTAGTACACTCACTCTGCATATCAATCCATATGACTCCTTATTTCCTGCCAGTTCCATTGGTAGGTTCATCATTGCTGCAGGGCTGCGCAATACCACAGAACTTTATTTTAATTTCTAGTGGAGATGCCAGTGTTTCCAAAGATACCAAACAGAGGTAAATGTATATAAAATTATGCACATACATCTAGATATTTTCTTTTTGATGCAATGCTGCAGCCATAAAACAACATCTTGTATTTAAATATTTCATAAGCCTGGTGTATCTTCAGTGAAGCGTGAATATGTATGTGTCATAGATTAGGGAAACTTTGAAGTTACTTAAGGGAAAATTTGAGGGAAAATCAGGTAGTGAGGAATAACAATAATACCATGCATTTTGTGTCTAAGGAAAATGACACTGTAAAAGAATAGTTTTCATGCAGTTCACCAAAAAGACTACACTTAAACCCCTAGTTGCATCAATGTCAAAATATTGATTTACATCCAAAATTAATTAACTTTAATATGAATGTCCACTATGTTCATACTGTATACTCTTTCAATCTGAAACTGAGCCTTCTACATGTTAATATGAGCATCATCCAAACTACGATTTCTGCTCTGAATTTCAATCAACATTAGTGATGCAGGATTGCAAATGAGGACATGAATCCATTTACTTTATGCAAACCAAGCCTAACATTTCAAATTCCTCGTCTGAACCACCAGAACATGACTCATTTTAACACCATTCTCTAATGATCCAATGACTGATGAAAAAGGCAAAAAATACTAAATTTCATGTTTAAATTAGCCTGTGGCGATAAAGTTTACCTTTGTTATAGCACCCCATTACTTTCTATATTTCTATTTCCATCGGCCAACCCTGAGCAATGAATTGTTCCATTTCTATATGTTAAGAAAGTTAGTAGAATATTAAACCTCATATACAGCAAAAATGTAACATGCATTCACCATAACTATTACAAATCAAGGTTTTAGGCAAACTATTGCTCAGGGATAACATGATACTGTGCACAGGGCTTAAGACTAATATATTCATCCAATGACAAATTGGCTAAGCATGCATGGCCTTTTTCTGCACTGCCCTGTTTGACATTCACACAGTGCAGCTCCCACTATAAACACAGCGCATTTCCCATTAAATTTCTCTGCCTGGATTTTCTCGGCAAGACTGGAAATTTGAACCAGCGACCTTCTGGTCACTGGCCCAGTAACCAAACATCTACGCCTCCACTCCACCATTACAGGGAAGTGAGACTTCCATGCAGTAGACTGCTTCAACATGTTAACAACACTTACTGTACCTAAGTATAAGTCTAAGAGTATATGGTACTATCAAAAGAAATAGATAGATAGATAGATAGATTAGATATAGATAGATAGATAATATTACTACATAAAACCCACTTTTGTTGTTCTAGAAGGGAAACTCTTTTAAACTGCAAAAAACATTTGTCAAGAAATACAAGCAAATTTATAACTTTGTAGCTCTGACAGCTAGTAGCATCGATTACAGAAGTCTCTGATTTTACATTTATCCTTGATCTGCCCTGTACAGCTACTGCAGCAGCATCCACAATCTATTTTTTAAAATAACCGTAGAACAGCAGACTAAGAACTGAATATTTTAATACGAATATTATCTCTTCATGACCTGGTGTTCACCCTATGGTCATTTCTCATGAATTCTGGTGGCTGAAAAGAGAGAATAGAGGAGGGTTTTCCAAACCATTTTTCACTTTTGCATGCAGTGAGTGGAGCAAGAAAAATGAGACGTAAACAGTGGCTTCATATACTGTCACTCTGGTGAAGTCAGTTGTCATGGCAGTTGACTGCAGGTCAGAGAGGACTGTTGAAAATATGATGTGCCACTCCAGGTCATTTTATATTGATACAGCATGATTTCAAAACCATATCTGCATGAATATAAAATTACTTAAAATGTGAGTTTCGAGAAAAATCCACTTGACTGAATCTGCACCTGCCCTATAACCACTGAACAAGTGGTTGTGTGTCCACATCATTAACAAGCACTTGTATCAAAGAAAATGTTTTATTTAAACCACTTGAATTCTGATTTTCCCCTAAGTAGCTTAAAAGTTAGAAAGTAACATTCTGACAGTGGCACATGAGTATCGCTGTATCTACTGGTTTCAAGGTGTCATTGAAGCTACATCAAAACCAGAGCGTCCTCCCAGGAAAAAACGACTCCACAGGTCATTTGTTCCTACCCTGTAAAACAGGAACATTTCCTAAATCAGTGCCCCTAGCGGTGATAAACGACGTAGTAGAAAGAGCAAGACGGTCCGAGTAGGGAGGTAGTGGATACATCCAGATACTTTCTGTCTGATGTAATCACACAGAAAGTATCTGAACCTCTTGTGCATCATTTACAGACATTATTTATAAGCATTTTGTTGCAATTCAGCAGGACATGTTCAGTATCTTTGGAAACCGTGAGATCTCTGCTACAATTTAAAATAAAGATGGGGATATAAAGGGGGCAACATGAAGCAAAGGGCGCCAGTCAGAATCGATCCCACCCACAATGATGATACATGGTATGTGCGCTGCACGGTGAACTATTGGAGCACCCTGCTGCTCTGTGAATTTGACAAAATAGACTTTTAATACTGCAGTGAGATGTGCCGGCAGTGAAGACAGGAAAGTTAGGTGGAGACGTTCCTGCAGTAGGCATAGTATGGCAAACGGGATTTAATGGGATCATAACGCCTACATCTTGATTTTCCAGTAGCCTGACTCCCAATGTAGGAGAATAATTACAATGCATAACTGGCTGAGACTACATGACACACACACACACACACGCACACAATGAAACAAAATGGAAAAAATAGCTAAGTCGCTCAGTTCTTTATTTTACATTTGCACATAAATGGGCTGGACTGTGGACTGGAGTTGCTAACATAGGTACACAGATATAGTGTGCAGTCTTTGTATGCGCAGTGCAGATAGCATAAACACTTTCTTGGCAAAAAGGAGGGGGTGGGCCCCTTAATCCTGGCGGCCCCCGCCTTGCAGGGGTTGCGGGGGTGTGGTCCACAGTGCTGCTGTGTTTGCATGAGTGCATTTGAGTGGTCGAGGAGTAAATCTACCTTTGCAGAGGTTACTACAGCACTAAGGGCCATGCAACCGCTTGAGAGGCTTATCGACTGTGAATAGTATGAGGTCTGGAGGGGACTTCAGTCTGTCAGTTGTGGATTTTGGTCTGACAGAAAAGGGACCGCTTTCAGCAATGCTGCCACAATAGTCTTAAAACATAGTACAATTTGTATTCTCCTTCATTGTATTTTGGGGAGAATATTAGAGCGAACAATAAGACGGGAGTGGGGTCGACCAAAAATGATTTGAGTCACACAATCAAGCTGTCTTTCTGTTTCATTTGGACCTGAGCCTGAAATATTTCAGTATCCTTTATGATCATAAATGATTCTCTGAAATACAAGATCATGTGCTGAGTGAAAAGAAAAGAAAAGACAAGAAAAGGAAAGGAGAGAAGCGAAATGATAAGAAAAGAAAATGTACACACTGCGCCAAGAAGCGCGTTGAGGTAACGCAGCCCATTTGTTGCTCATGAAGTTTCAAGCGGCAGTCAGAAGCATCAATCAATCTCTCTCTCTCACACACACTATTTGTGCCACTTGTGCGTCACTGGGTGCGCACGGCGTCCTGCCTGTTGCTGCTGCTGGAGGAGACACTGTGCGTCCACTCCCGCATTCAACAGGCATGGGAGAAAACAACTAGTTGTATGTACAATTCCATATTTTCTTTACCTGGCGCTCCACGGCGGGAGACAGCTTGCGTGTCCCGGGAAGGCAGGGTACAGGTATTTTAGCGGTGTTGCCAGGCATGGTGCCTTCCTAAAAGCTAACTTCTCTACAGTCTAGATTTGCACACTGGTAGATCTGTTTCGTCAAACAACCTAAACAGGCACCGCATCTTTGTTAGGGTGAGTATAACGGAGGATGGCAGCTCTACAAAACGGATCGGCGAATATCACGGGGAACTACACCAACCCGTTTGTCCAGCCGCCGTGGCGCGTCGCCCTGTGGTCTGTCGCGTACAGCTTCGTGCTGGCAGTTGCGGTGTTTGGAAACCTCGTCGTAATATGGATCATTCTCGCCCACAAGCGTATGAGGACGGTGACAAATTACTTCCTTTTAAACTTGGCATTTTCGGACGCGTCTATGGCCGCGTTCAACACTTTGATAAACTTTGTATACGCTGCCCACGGGGAGTGGTACTTTGGAGAGGCTTACTGCAAATTCCACAACTTTTTCCCGGTGACATCCGTCTTCGCAAGCATCTACTCGATGACAGCGATCGCTGTGGACAGGTAGGTTTATGAAACGCTGAGAGGGGAAACTTCAATCGCTGGGAGACGGATTGATGAGTCTCTCTCTCTCTCTCCCTCTCTCTCTCTCTCTCTCTCTCTCTCCCTTTGCATCTTTGCGCTTTTGGCAGAGTTGGATCAGTGAACGTTGGATGAATTTATAGGAAGTATATTGAATTGGAGATTAAAGGGAAAATGTGACCACGAACCTGGCATCCTCTGAAATAGAACACACCTCATCTTAACACACCTTGACAGTCATCAAAAAGGCTCTGAAATTTCCAGAGCCCGGTCACCAAAGCATGAATATTTCCAGCTATGGGGTACATAAGAAAAACACCCTCCTCACCCAACTACTTTGATCTCAAATGCTGCTAGCATGATTTTTTTTGTCATCGATTTCCAAAGATAATTGAGATTATTCATGTTGGTCATGCCGCCTATACCAGGAGCAATAGGGAAAAAAACTGTTGTGGTACACATTAAACACATCCACATGAGTCAATGGTCATTTTTTTCCTGGACGACACAGAGTACTTGAAAAATGGTCTCACAAGACTCATTCAAATAAAGTCATTTGCAGTTTATCTTGTGGCCATGCTATTACCGCTTATAACTTATTTATGGAATATCCAGGGGGAGTCAACAGAGTAACATTCACATCCATTACATTGATGGAGGACTTTATAGCTCCTTAAAGCTTAGATGTTATTGTGCATCTAATTCACATTATTTCACCAGACTTATGAGGCAATGAGTGTGTTGATATGCTCCCTGGTGATGTGTTCAGTATGCATTCATCTCAGCATGCATTCATTTCAGTACTAAGTGAACTGCAGGTTTATTACTAGTTTGTGATTTGCATAGTGGAATGATGGTAACCCAGCAGGGCATCTCTGTCATCACAGTCCCAGTGGCCCACACATTTATTTTTAACCCCAGCTTCTACAAATTTATCAGAGAAGACTGGAAACGATTGTTTTTTTTTTTTTTTTCCCAGATGTCTGCACTGCAGTGAAGCAGTGAATGTCTCCATGTGTGTCAACACCTTAGAAAATGTCACCCTACCAATCTCCTCCAACGCAATCTGTGCGTCTCTCTTTCTCCCCCTTTCACTGTTTGCGCATCTCTCTCTCTCTCTCTCTCTCTCTCTCTCATGCACACGCACGCACACACACACATTTTCATATAAGTTATCGGAGCTCTTGCACATTTGGTCTCTGTCCCTACTGTTTCAAGTACTATCAGAGAAGCTTATGCAGTCTTTGATATCAATCAACAGTAGATCATGCGTCATAATACTTCAATAAAGGGATTAGACTGATGGAAGAAGCAGCCAAAGGCCATGCATCCTGATGTTTAAAAAAAATTATGCATGGAGATGAACTATGTGCACAGTAGAGTGCCAGACAGTGTCGGATATTGTATCAGGAGTGTGAGATTGGTTGCCTGCTCTTGTCGTTCTCCTTGGCGCACAAATGGAAGTGCATTTCCTCAGGCCCTGCTCATTTTGGCTGTTCTACAATGGAGGCAGCAAGTTCCATGTGTTTGTATTTTTGGTCTGGAATGTCCTTTCGATTTCGTCAGCTGTGTGCTGAGAAAAAGAACATCGGTATGACCTGCATGATGTAGATGCAACCTCCGGTCATGCTTTTTGTAACCCAAGTGCAGTGCTGTCTCCGTTCTGATGTCTTGAAATGGCACGAGGCCACAGTTCGTGATCATCTGTGAATGTATACTTCCTGCCCTCTCTGTCCCTCTCTCTCTCTCTCTCTCTCTCTCTGTGCACTTACCCAGTGTATTCACAGGGGCACTGACGTAACATGAAGGCAGGTTGCTGTAGGAGAGGTGACTGGCTAAAGCTCAAAGTTTTTTTTTTTTTGATGACATGGCTTGTGGCTTTTTTCCATCTCTGCCACCATTATTTTCTTGTTTGCTGTGTTGAGGCATGCATGTGTAGTTCACAGACTTTAGTTGTAAGCTTTCTTTAACCCCTCATGATCACCTGTCACATACTGCCTTCACATTTCTATGATCTGGAGTAATCTATACATTTGTTTGCCAAGTTTATATATTTCATCATGTACAAGTACATATATAACAGTATACAGCTCTGGGGTGGGAATCGTGATACGATACTATCGTAATATTTTATTCACGATAACACTGGTATCGTGACACAGGCAATTCTGCGATATGCAATATACTGTATGATAATCAGCTGAGATACATCACGATATCGGTAACTGAAGAAGAAAAAAAATAATTGGAAAAGGATAAATAATTTTTCAATTAGCAGCAATCAATCATTCTTCTCAGTGTTTTAATATGCACACCTACTTATCTATGTGTAAAATGCTATATATATAAAATCAAATTTTGATATAATTTATATATCTGTATATGAATATGAATTTAACATACTCATATTTAAATAAGGGTAGCGATATTTTCATATTATTCACGACCATATTAATATAGATACATGCAGAGAGCCAGTAGATTTGATAAAAATATCAATACTTGGCACAAGTGTATTGATAATGTATCACAAGTGGAAGTATTATAATATATTGCATTATTGATTTATTGTTCCAGCACATGTTGCACTGTACATGTACGGGCACATCGCTCTCACTCTCAGTGGAGTATAGCAGTGAGAGCAGGCATGCACTGTGTTATGTTTTGTCGATATGGTAAATCTATCTGGATATTGATCAAATGGACAGCCAGTAATACTCATATCCCGATTTCTAAAGTCATTTTATTTGAAAACTGTGTGTTGTTTGTAGAAATTATATAGATTGCTTGAGGGGAATATGGGGACACCATCGATTTCATTGATTTTCTTCATATTCTCATATTGTTCTCATATGTTTCATATATTGTCCATATATATTGATTTTAATCATTTTTCTGTTTTGTCCCTGTAAGTTCAGCTGATTCTACTTCTGCAATACTGCTGCAAACTTTTTCACACTTTTATTCATTAGGTAGTTAGGTCAGATCCTTTAAAGGAATTCTTAACTCAAAAATGCAAATTCTCTCATTATCTACTCAAGCTTGTGTCATTTGAAACACTGGTGAAGTTTGTGCTTCAGTAAAACTCACAGCATGTTAGCTGGCGGAGCTTTGTCACCCTTCTTCAAAACAACTGGAGTGGATGGAGATGATTTGTTTAAAGTTTCGGAAAGAGAGAGAAATTAATCCAAACAGCATAATCCAAGAGTTCTGAACCCAAACTATTGCATTGCGGGTCCAAAAGTCCAATATTTGGCTCAATATGTCTAGATTTGGTTGTGCTACCCAGATCTG
The DNA here is from genome assembly GCA_900302615.1 of Holocentrus rufus. Classification (NCBI taxonomy): domain Eukaryota; kingdom Metazoa; phylum Chordata; class Actinopteri; order Holocentriformes; family Holocentridae; genus Holocentrus; species Holocentrus rufus. The sequence continues at coordinate 15,399 of OMLF01041280.1, read as the reverse complement.
GTGGAGGAGTTTTGCTGCATTCATGTAGTTCTTGTCATATGTTGCCATGGGTTCAAGTGCACCTTAAACTGTTTTGTCTGATTTGGCTTGGAATCCGACCCGGTGGCAGGCATTTATTATAACTATAGAAATAGCCAATATTCTCACTGATGGTCTCATTTGTTTATGTAGGTCATAAAGGCATCAGCACTAAACCGAGTCTGTTTCATTTCACCAGTTATAAACTCTGTGTAGCAGCTTTAAGTTCATTACATAAAAGTTGTTCTGCATGACACCTAAAAGTTAAGCAAACACTGAGTTTCTCCTCTCTGTCATTTTTTTTCTCTTTCTCTATTTGCTTATAGAAATCATGGTGGATTTGTCCTCTGTTGTTTCATGCAACTCTTATCATTTATATATACTATATATAGTCATTTTTTTTTAAATTTTACTTTTCTCCTTTATATTGTTGTTTGAACTTGGTCAGGCCACAATAAAAGCCTGTTCAGGCTTCTTATCTCATTTTGCATCGTCTCTTGTCTTATTTCTTGTTTTTTTATATCGCGAGAACTAAACAAAACAAAACAAATATAGACTAAACATCCTGGGATCTTGGGTGTCTTGCAAAATTTGTCTTTCCCTTTTGTATTTACCACTTTATTGGGTGCCTCACGAGTGCTCTACCTGCAAATGCAACATGTCTGACAGCATCTGCCTCTTATGTAGCGAATATTACCGTGGTGCAGAACAAATCTAGGAGATAATCCAGTACTTGGACAGGACACTTGGATTATGGTGTTCAGAGTAATTTCATGGCTATTTTTACCATTTGCAACCATAAAGAAGGTCTCTATTCACAGTTGTTCAGAAGAAGGCTGCTGGCTAATTGAAATACAGTCATGTGACAGAATTTCAGACATGAGAGTGAGGAGATACTGACAAAAATGTAATTTCTGGGTGAGCTCCTCTCTCTTGACTGCTGCTGCAGTGCCTTTGTGACTGTGCCTTGTGATGCCGGTGCCTTGTGAACGTGCCTTCATGTGCACGGTCGGTTACATAAGGGCACAACATGTTGAATTGTTATTAGCTCATATAAATGCTATTGATACTGCATTTCTATTATTGTGTTTCCAAGTTTATTAGATCAGCTGGCGTTCTAGAGAGGTAGTTGGAGCCCAGTTTGCACTGGCGCGCGCATGATGGTGAATCTAAAAAGCTTTTCATGAGCTGCTCTCCACGAGGGGCAGACAGCTGCATGGATTAAATGCCAGGCAATTACCGATGGATAGACAGGGTTTCTTTTTTGACGACTTTCAGAGAGTTTCAAACACCAAGATGAGGACTGAAGGGCCTGTTCTTCTACCATCTTATGAATAGATTGAATTACCAACACTAAGCTTCTGTTATCTGTAATTGAACATCATGCAGCATTCTGAATTGGGTGCGTGCTTTGTTAGTAATCCCCTTGCCAGTTTGCGTGTCAGTCAACAAAAATTGCATCCCAGTTTTCAGAATGACACCACAAACACTTTATATACGGTATGTGTTACACATATAGAAACAAAAACAGATTTGGCCATGTGTGAAAACAGTGAGACATTTTTCATTTACTTTATTTATTGTTTTTGCCTTTCTGACACAGTGACCTCTGCCCCTTAGGTACATGGCCATCATCCATCCTCTGAAGCCGCGCCTGTCAGCGACGGCCACCAAGGTGGTGATTGTTTGTATCTGGACTCTGGCTGTGGCGCTGGCCTTCCCTCTCTGCTTCTTCTCCACCATCCGCGTCATGCCTCGCAGGACCATCTGCTATGTGGCCTGGCCCCGCATGAAGGAAGACAACTTCATGTGAGACATGCTCGTGTAATCCATCATCTGAACAGGGCTCAGCAGTTCAGCATTCTCTGAAAACTGAGCTGATCCATTAAATTTATACTCTATTAACCCTTTTCCCACTTCCCTCCTAGGTATCATATCATAGTGACAGTTCTGGTCTACCTGCTGCCCTTAGTGGTGATGGGCATCACCTACACCATTGTGGGGATGACTCTGTGGGGAGGGGAGATCCCAGGGGATTCGTCTGATAAATATCATGGACAGCTCCAAGCCAAACGCAAGGTGAGCGCATTTGACAGGAAATATTACGCCATTCAATTTGTGAACATGAACAAGTCTCTCGCACCGCCAGATGTCTGACAGTCAAGACTCGTTTGTGATTTCTTGCTAATGAACTGCCTGTGACTCAAGGTTTGTATAACTGTCATCTGTTTTCTATGAGGAAAATTGAAGAGCAGCATCAGTGCAAAATAGTACAATTGAAATAATGACGATGATGATGATGATCACTTAATGGTGGAAGTCCTAGCTGGGAACTGTCTGTTAGGTTTCTTAGAAATCTGTTCACGTTTTTGAAATATCCCACTGACACTCTCCAGACCCCCTATGGATGTAATGTGCTGTTTTTTAGATGAACCACAGCGATACCCTGTGTGGCAGGAACATTGTGGGTTGATGACATCATACATAGTGGATGGTTTTCTTATTTGTTTGTAAGTGGGTAGTCGCCTCGAGGCTTTTTCTTTTCAAGCAATGTTGCTGATGCTTTGAAAAGGGTGAATAAGGCTGGGAACACGCCAAAAGACTTTAAAGATCTTAACTGATGTTGAAAATACATAACATCGTTTATTTATCCCTCTTTCTAACTGTATGTCGAGCAATTGGTACTGCAACAAAGCAGTTTCCTTGCGGGGATCAATAACGTTTTCTGAATCTGAATCTGAACACAACAATGCATTTCACGTGCTGTTTTGCCTCTCAATCATATAAATGCTTCCACAAGACAATTAGGGAAGGACTTAATCGCAAACAATTACATATATCAATTTGTTTGAAAAAGTCTCCAGATGAAAATATTTCAGCTCAAGACATTAGATTAATGTGCCAAGCATGTTTTGTCATCCACCTGCATCATGTTGCAGCCGCGCATTCCAATTAGAGCAGGAACCAGATGAAATTGTATGATGCACAATTTAATTTATGCTGTTGTAGCTGTAATATATATAGTGTGTTAGCAGGGTGCAGGGTCTTGCATGGTAGGTTAGTACAAATGGTATCACACACTCTCAGTATAGATTATCTTGCCGACTCCTGAAACACCAAAAGACACAAAAACAGACTTTGTCAAAGCTTTTGGCTTCATCGGAGAAACAGTAATGACTGTTGGGCTTTAGGCAGGCAGTCAGTGTAGGAAAGGACTTCTAAAATTATTACCACTGCACATAGTTATCAGATATTGTTAATCCAACTTTTCTACCTCCCCTGCCTGTAAACTCAGCTCTTGGCCTCTTAGCTCCACTCTTGGATTGAGTGTGTGATCCCCACACACCTCAGAGCCATCCAGACATCGAGTCATGAATATCAGATATGTTTGACACCATCGGAGTGGTTCAGATCAGTCTGAGAGTCGGCAAAGGTGATTAAGACCGACTCTGTAAACCCCTCACACCACCAGGTAATCTGTGCAGGACATTAGTCCTGACCAAGCCTCGGGCTGGGAATTCCCCCTGAGTGTCGGCATGTCCAAATGTGGTGTTGATTGGCACGATTATCCTCTAGTCTGTTTGCAGCCTAAGAGAAGGGCATGCAAGTAATTAGGACTGCACAGAAAAAAATAGATATTCTGTTTCCCCTCTGATGAACTCTGGGATCTTTTGCTGTTTACAAAATGGAATATTTGCACCCAAAGGAGAACGCAAACAGAGCAGTAATATGGACTTTGACATCATAAACATATTGTGCAATAAACACTTCAGAGAAGGCAAGCTATCAGCACAACCTTAATGCCTTTGAATGCAACCTTTGTTTGTCTGACTTGTCCTTATTTAACACAATCATTCAATCATTCAATCAATCATTTAGCACAAATTCTCAAAACGAATGGTGCCCTGGAACATTATGAGTTTGTGCACGCTGTTCTGCAGGTGAGATTTTAAAAAAAAGAAAGAAAGAAAGAAAGAAAAGAAAAGAAAAAGAAAAAAAAACACCAAAGGTTTTATAGAAGGAATCGCACTTCAATAAGTATTGTAAGCAAATACAAAAATCATTTAATCCACAAAAGTGAATAATCAAGCAAGCATAAAATAAAAAGCGAACAGAAATTAAGCAGCATGAATAAAGTAAGAACACATCCAAAATCAGTCCTTGTGTGCTACAATTCTGCCAATGAGTCAGAGGCTCATTCAGAAGTGTGTATTGCTCCCATGAATAATGACTGAATGTGAGAGAACACCTCTTCTGTTGCTTCAGTGAATTGGAATTGGATTTAAAGGTGCAGTGTGTAGGATTTTAATTGAGTCAGAATGTGATATAATATTCATAAACATACTTTTTATTAGTATATAAAAATGAGTAGTGTATGAATGAAGAATGGTAGAGTTTTATAGTTAGAATGAGTCTTTATATCTTCATAATGGCAGGTTTCGGTTTTACGTGGGCTGCCACTTCACTTCACCATTTTTCTACAGCATTCTCGCGTAAGTGGGATTATCGTTTTGTGTTTACTCCATCTGTCGATTGACTGGATCCATCTGTATTTTGTTTGATGTTGATTTCAATTTCAGTTTAAAAGAATTTCTAATATTTTTTATTTGTGTGCAGGCCTTGAATTTTAGCATTCAGACTAAAACATGTTCATCTGCCTTGCTCGATCTGCTCCCCTCCTCACCTCTGGTTATATGGCACAAAGTCCGTTTCTTCTGGATGAATGTCACTCTGGTTCTGTGTTAGTGAGCCTTGTTCAGAATAGGTTAGAGAAAAGAGAGGACTGCCCTTGGCACTCCTGTCACATGTCACAAAACTAGCTGGCCCAAAAGCTTACACTGTGTGTGTTCCCGTCACCTGGCCAAAGGAAAGAAAGAAAAAAAAAGGTTCAGCTTTGTGAGCTGCACAGAAATCTGAATTTGAGCAAACTGTTTGTTGACCTCAATTTTCAAAAAGATTTTTTGACAATTTTTCAGTTACAATAAAAGAAAAGAAAAGGAAAGGAAAATAATAACAATAAGAAAAAACTGAAAATCCCATTCGCTGGAAATGACCAGGGGCACAATTTGTTTATCACAGTTGCTCACCCTCACCACAATACATTACAAGACAAAAAACAAGGTGGTAATAATTAGTAAAAAAAATAATTAGTTTTCCCTTAGGTATTTTATGTTGTTTGGCATGAAGGCCATCACAATTCAGACCCATAACCATCAGGCAGTATGAACTGCCTGATTGGACTAATTATATCTCATCTACTACAGATGTGGCATCTGGCAGAGAAGCCATGATTGCAAATGGCACCTGATAACAAAGACTTATCAGAGGGAGATCTATTCATTTCGAGGCAAATAGAGGGATGCATACCCTTGGTGATATTCATGATGATGATGATGACAGGTTATGTTGCTCCCAGTTTTAACTTACCAGGCACATCTTTCTTTTTTTCGCTCCGGGCATAATGTGCCATGGCATCACCCTTTAGCCTCCCCACTGGACAGGTTGTGGAGAGGTGACTGTTCAGATTTGGATCCCAGCTGAGATAAAGTTTGGGCCAAAATTCGATTTTTAACTTTTTTAAAACAGAACTTACCTAATCTCTCGCAATCATTGTCTCATGAGTTATGCCACATGCATCTTGTGCCCTTTCAGAGCCACCAAAACATTTCATCATATGTTTTGGGATTGCCCACCTGTTGCCCAATTCTTGAATGATTGTTGTCGAATGTTGCTTCTAAATTTGCATATCTTGTTTCAAAAAATGGACCTGTTATTATACCTGCCTTGATTCTAAATTATCTCTCATCACCCAGCGTTCCTGAATATCAAAAATGTATCTTGTTCTCAGGGTTAACAGCAACTAAGAAAATGATTCTTGTGCATGAGAAACAAACCACCATACATGGATTATCACCTTTCTTGATGTTGTTTATATAGAATTGTCATTGCCTTGTTTCATTGGTGCTCAAGGGGCCAACTTGAATTTGTGGGTTTTAACAGTTGATACACTTGAAATACTTTTGAAAACCTGTTTGTCTTGCTGTGTTTATTTATTTATATATTGTTTATTATTTCTGCGATTAGATGTTGACCATCATACATAGCCCTCTATGTCTGTATGGGGGCCGGTGAGGCAGAGTGAAGAGGATTTCTTCTTTTTCTTTCCTTATTTTGCGCTTTGTCAGTTTCCTCTTAACTGCATTCTGCATTTCATGTTTTTTGGATGTATTGATGTGTTTTAAGAAAAACATTTGATTTGAAAAAAAAAAAACCCTGACAATTAATGGACCGAATGGGTTGGGATTACTATGAAGCCATTACCAGTGTATGAGGTGATAGGTAGCAATGAAAAGCTATCATTTTCACCATTTTTCATCTTCTCTATTCAACAAAATATTCACCAAATCATTGTTTTAAGTCAATCCATTCTGTCCAGTCTCGACACAACAGGTGCTCTGTTTTAAGACCGTGCCTGGACCTGTACTTTTAAAATAACAGGCTTCAATACAGTAGTGATCGTCTCTCACCCACGATTTTGACAATCTGAGTTTGTCTTGTGCTCAAAACACCATTGATTCGGTATTCCCACTGAAGATGAAGTACTGTTTGTGTGTGTGTGTGTGTGTGTGTGTGTGCGTGGGTGGGTTTATCGATTGGGTTGACTTCCTTACAAGAGATCACATGCCGGAAATCAAGCACGAGTGTAAACGTGTGCCAAGCTTGCTCCATCTGAACTCTAGGGCTAATTGGACTATTCCTGATCAGTCAATAGATATGTCAGGCTTGAGAAGGACAAGCTTAGGTATATGCAGGCAAATACTGTGGAGTCTCAGTGATGTCATGAAGCCACTATGCACTATAATGACTGAACTGTTCTTAAATATTGCAGCTGCCCTCCCAGTTTGTCTTAGTTTGTTACTCACTGGATCCAGGCTTATTGAAGTTTTTCCATAAGTATTATATTTCACATTGTTGGTGCTGCTCATTCTGGTTTCAAGCTTATTAATGGGAACTCATATACTGGATTAATGAAGGAATATAAATCTGGAGGAGGTGCAAGCCCCAAGACTATTCTAGTCTGCTACAGTCTAACTCAAAATCCATTTGAATGCATTACCAATGGCATTAGAATTTGCTATTCACTGCAGGTTTTTTTTTCTTTCCCAAAACAAATCAATATCAAACTAATTTTTTCTCTCTGTATTTATATCAGTTTCCAGCTGTTCATTTTAATTTAAATTTCATATGTAAAATGCCATGGCAGCCTCCAGGAGATTGTTAGAATCCTGTAGGGTAGCTAACATGAAGCATTTAACACATCTTCTTTGAAGTTATATCTCTCCCTTGCACTTCCTGAGAGTGGAGGATCACACCGAGGCACTCCATCCTGGTGTTCCTCCACTCGAAGATGCCCTGGCCGCCCACTTCACCCCCGGGTCGGCTGGATCGTCTGCCCATCGCAAGCCAGCGCTGCTGCGAGCTCCCTGTTCTTTAGGATAGTGGAGGGAACGGCGCACCGTCCCTCCTTCTCACGAGACGATGGGAGGAGCAGCTACATACGAGGTGTCGTTCATGCCTTAGCATGGGAACCCACTACCCGCTGTGGTTCTCTCTGACACCCCGAGATGCTCCACCTCGGGGGGTGGATACGTTCGCAAACACACCATGGCCAAGAAAGACGCTCTAAGCCTTTCCTCCTCCTTCCTCCTTTCGCTCCCCATTCTGAACCAGCCCTCTCTTAAGCTTGGCCCATTAAGGGGAGAGACTAGTTTGGACTGGATTGTCTCCTTCAGATGATTCAAAGGGTGAGAGCAACCTCCACTGTCTCCTGTTATCAGGCGAAGTGGTTGGGTTTCTCCAAATGATGCGAGGAATGATGCTACCATCAAGGTGTATGTGGCTGCTGTTTCCTCTTGTCATGATTGGTTCGATGACAAACAGGTGTTTGCTCATCCCCTCGTGAATAACTTCCTGTGAGAGGCACGGAGGCAGCACCCGATGACGTGTGCCTCCACCTCTCAGTCAGAATTGCCTGGGGCGCTTGAGGCTCTTATGGTGGACCCCTTTGAGCCTCTGCACCACTTCTCGCTGAGAAAGTTGTCTGCTCTTTTATTTGAAATCACATCAAAGAACAGACTTGGGGAATTAGCGGCTCTATTGGTTCACCCTAGCTCCACACTGCTCAGACCATAGTGGAGCCACTCTGGTCCATTGAATGTACAGGCTTTTCAGGAGAAGATGACTCATCTGGAGGCTTTTTACCCTCCGCCACATGCTGGGCCTTGGGAGGTGAGATTGTATCAGGTGTGCCCGGTGTGTGCTCTGGCAGTGTACATTGAGCACAGAGACCCCATTAGACAGACACAGGAACTCTTTGTTATAGTGATGATGAGGCTGGGAAGGCCCTGTTGAAGAAGAGGCTTGCATGTGTGTGAAACCATTTCACACAGCCAGCTAATAAAACTAGGGTTGCCATATCATAACCTTCATTGTTTCTTAGTAATACTTCATCCCGTCGTTGAAAACCTTTTAAAAACCACTAATAACAGGCGCTTTTTTACAACATTGGCAATATTTAAAGGAAAAATCCAGCTTTGGACACAATAACACTGCTTGAAAACACGTATTGGTGATTCACATCACGTTTCTGGCGCCATTTTGCTGTTTGATTGATTGCATTTTTGTTATTTCACTGAGAACTATCCAAAAGTGAATCCACTGACATCACTGAGAGATCATCTCAACACAGCTACAATTTGCAGCGATGTTAAACAATGTTAAGCAAATGCACAGGGAGAAATCCAGCATTCTTCTCGTTGAGCTCCATTGTAGCTGCAGCTGCTCTCTATGTGGATTGCATTTAACCAGTTTACCAACAGTGGAACAGAATTACGCCCTAAAACAAAACAACACTAGAACAGAAGGCACCAGAATCAAATCTGCACCAACACATAATACTTTAGTCTCTTTCATTTTGTCCCTCAAAAAATCTTACTCTCTAGCTCCCTAATGTGTTTTATTGCTTAACATATGCATAAGTACATGGCACATTTGTCTCTGTGCTTTTGGTTCACTGGTCTGTGTTGCATAGCAGCTATGAAACATGAAAATAGCAAAACAAGATTAGACAGCCTTCCTGTTGAGGCCCCTCTGTTTACCTTCTCTGGTTTTGTATTATTTGCACTCGGCTCTTATTCTCTCTGGTCTGTCTCAGCCCAGTTGCGTTGGATACTCAAGTTCAGCCTACAAATAAAAACCTCTGTTTTATATGAGAGACTCACTTAACATGCATGTGTGCATACACACACACACACACACACACACATGCACACACATTTTCAGTGCCTGTCATCCACATTTCCAGCGTGAGTGGAAATGGCATATTTACATCTGATTTCATTCAACACCCAATTTTTCTACGTCTCAGTTGTTTACTGGATATGCACACACATCATGAAAACATTGTTGTGGTTGCAGTCAGTTAAGTTCAAGTAAGCCACTGTATTCATTCTCATAAGCCTGTTTCTATAATTGTTATGACATACTAATGGCAAAACCAGAAGTCCAAACTCTTGGTAATTTATATCAGCTTGCTTTGTATATCTAATGTCATAGCTGCTTGTGCACGGTCGTTCTTTAATCTTTCATCAGCCTGTAATCCAGAAATAAATGCAATTTTGGGATTTTAGCCAATGTTGTCTAATAGTGTCTTCTAGCAAACCAGAAAGTAACATCACTCATGAGATAAAATCATCACATCTGTGCTCACTTTCCTGCACACACAACCTTACACCATCCTCAGAATACAAAAGAAACCTGAAATATAAAGAAAACTACATGAACTCTTCAGCTATCTTTCAGCTATGCCAGGCCTTGGCTTACATTTCCATTCACAATGCAGTGAATTCACATTGTTGGATGTAGATTTCTTTGATGTACAACCCACCTCAGAAAACCCTTCTTCTTCTCCTTGCCTTTGGGTAGCAACCCCCCCATCAGGAGGTCAGATAAACAATTTCAGACACTGAGAGCATCTTTTAGCCTCACCAGCAGACAATCTCTCCAGTTGATCGTGGCCCTAAACAGCCCCAGCCAGCCCATCCAATAGGAAACAAGAAATACAGCAAGACCAAAGAAAACCTTTTTGAACCATTCACCTTTGCAGACTACTCTCCTGGCAAGCTTCACTTGTGATGGTTATGGAGCAGCTTGGGTCAACATAGCAAGAGGCTTTAAAAGTCGTGGAAGAGGTACTGATAAGATAATGACATGACTGCACAGATTCTGTGTACAACATAGAAAATATCTTTGATGTGTGTGTATGTCTGTATTTTGTACAAGCAATGGTAACTACCCATAACTACATAATGTTAATTATACAAAGGACATTTCCACACGTTTGGGGGGTTTTCATGTGTTTAAAAGGGGTTTTAATACTTTCTGTTGGTTAAATTGGATGCCGTGACTCATATAGGTAAATTTATCTTCAGTCCTTACTGTCAACTTACTGTCATTTGATCTTTCATCAGCGTCTGATCCAGAAATAGATTTTCAATTAAATCCACTGATTAGTGTCTTATAGGAACGTAGAAAATGACTCACATTTGAGCTTGATATTTTGTTCTTTTTCTTTGAGCTTCAACATGGAGTTTTGCTCTGAAAATACTCAGTTGCTTTATTTATTTATTTATTTTTATTCAAACAGTAGTGTGTATTGCCGGTGTCTTACCTGCAGCCAGAATAGGTTTGTTAACTTATAATGTTATTCACATCAGAAATAAATCTTCCAGGACCTCACAGACTTCATTTCCATGAGCAGGAATCTTCTTTATTTTGAAAATAGAGACGTAAATTATGCATTTTACCTTGGAGAGAAGTTATAATTATGTTGTTTTTTTCTCATTTTAGCTAGGCACTTTTTTTGAATGCATAATTGGTTGATAATAGGGATTTCTGCATGAATGTGAATACAATCTAGAATTTAATTTTATTTATTCACACATCCTTTCAATACTTAATTTTTAATTGATGGCTGTATATAAACACGACATGCTTTTTAGCATAGAAGAAAATTCTGAGTTTGTGTAAATTTCCTTTCTAAAGGATTAAAGTGACATGGACCACAGATAAGGTGTATATATGCTTTTGTAGAAAGATTCCCTGACCTGATGCAGTCTTTTTAAAAAGTCTGTTAACAGTCACACGTATTATGAGTACTCACAGCCTAACTTATCTTTCCCTTACAAATAAATGTATTCAAAAACAATGGAAGTCAATGGCAAAATGAAAATGTCACTCTCAGAAATGCCAAGTCCAAAGCAAATATTATCAGACATACTCACACATCCCAGGATCACATATAAATAGCCATGAGTCATGTGTCCATGTGACACACTACAGACACAAGTCCATATACTTTATGGTGTTTTCCACTGAAACTGAAATTCTGACCTTGTTAACGGAACCTTGGAATACTAAAACAAAAACAGTGTTATGATGTACAAATGTACAAAACATAAACATACTGTTTATAAAAAGTAACACAAATTTGAGAAATACATGGAATTTCAGATTCTAAAATACATTTCTTGAAAAAAAATGGAGACAATTTACATTTCAAGGTTAATAAAAGTTAATATTAGCCATATACTCCCTTTCCCATGACAACGAGCTGTTTTATTCTTCAAGTTTATTTCTATGCACGATTCATGTGTCCTACTGTACAACTCTCATTAAAGTCTGTAGCCACTTGACATGAGGGCAGCATGGCTTTTTCATCCTGTGTACCAAGGCCTTCCATGCTACAGAATAATTGCAGCGAGAACATGCGATTGCCTGTATTCATCTGGCTGACAGACATGAAGTTCTCAATTTAATCAGAATTCCTGCGAAATGTCCACACATGCTCACCACAATGTCAGGGTTACTTTGTACATCACTGCAACATCCTGCCAGCAGTATCATAAAAATATCACTGTGCAAGCTTTGCCAGTGCTCTAAAAACTTGAAAATCCTATCAGGTCAACTAATTTGTCTTTTGGCAGTGATTGTTTTAAACCAGACACATTTTAACATGTTCCATAACCCAGACACAAATAAAATATCTGGTGTGCACATGTAAGTCCAAGTAAGGGCAGCTGAAACAACCAAACACTTTAATAGCTTTCTCTCTCTATACAGTGATTTTAATTTATTGTCATGTATGTAGCCTTGTGCAGAACTGCAGGCTTGTTTAAGGCGGCCATTAAACAAAGAAAGTTAGCAGCAAAGACTGCACAGTTCATTTCACCCAATCTTGTGTCAATTACTTGGTTCTATAAGCTATCTTGGTTCTATCATTATTTTAATTCAAAACCACAATCACTCTTATTTTTCATCAGTCTTTTCAAATACTTTTTCAAGCTCAAGTCGTATTCTTGAGAGAAGGAAATGAAGAAGTTCCTCAAAGCAGAGCCTTTACTTTTGTGCACAACAATAATGACACACTACTTCAGCCCTGTTACCACAACACAAATACAGTTTAACTGCCCTTAAAGCCAGAAGGGTGCCAAGATTTCTGTTTAGATCTCAAGAGTGCATGAGTGATGCCTGTTTGATCACTAGTGGTGCACCAAAGTCCTGCTTCTGAGAACGCACAGAGAATTAAGGCTTCTGTTCTTAGTTTAAACCCAACAACAAGACTGAGCAGTGGACTGGCTTCAGATTTTGTCAAATTTTTGCAGCTCTGAATATGGCTCAGGGAGGATTTTTCTCCAACTATATTAACTATTTTTAAAATGCAAGGATGTCTGGAAAGCAGTAGGTATTTGTAATGCTGTAACATAACCCTCAACATGCATCATTACTCTGGTGGAAGCACAATTTCGGTTTAGTATGTTCACCAACTGTATCTGTTCACTAAACTGTAGGTGCCAGCAGTTTTCTGGCAGAGATAGTCATTCAACCGTGCCCTCTAATGAATGTACGTTGGCTGTGGACTTGTAATCAAATAAGTGGTACCAAGGGCATTAGAATGAGTTTAACATGGGGGTGGG
>OMLF01041268.1:2895-18767 GCA_900302615.1 Holocentrus rufus | reverse complement strand
GAAAGGAAGGGACACACACACACACACACACACACACAAACTTCAGTGGGAGTGAGGGAGTTCACTGTTAATCAGTTCAAAAGGAAAACAGAGAGTCCTTTCAACAGTTGTATTCAATTTATTTGCTTTATTTAACAAGGAAGTTCCACTAAGATAAAGAAGAAGAAAACCAAAACCTAAACCACTTAAAGGGATCACCAGGCTGGAAAGACCTTTTTTATATACACCAAAACGTTTTTGGTTGAGGAGCAGTAAAGATACTCCTGACTGAATTGTAAAGTGAAGTGACCCTGATCCTGATGAGTCAGTCCCTTGACCCTGGTGACCTCATGGACCAGCGTTCAGGAAGCTGAATCTTACTGCTGTGCTGCCATCTGTTGGGTGTCACTTGGTATTGCTCGGGAACCCTGGTCCAAAAAGATGCATTCACAACTCAAGTGGAGGGTTTGTTTCCACGATAGCAAAATTTAAAATGAAACCATCAAATAAAATCTAATATGAACAGCATTCATGGTTTTAACTATTTTTCACCAAATATCCTTTAGAAAGTCCTGTAAATTGTTATAATTATGTGAAGGAAGGTGTCACTTTTTTTCAAACTGGCAATGTTTTATTTTGGAATAAAACCCTTCAACTGGATTCATTTTTACTGGATTTTATTGGAAAACTCATTTAGTTAAACATTCATCATCAGATTGAGAACAGTATTATTGCAAGAAATCACATTTCAAAGGAAATGTCAGTCACAGTCAGTCATTAGCTGGTGGCAATGTGTGTGTACATGTGTGTGTGTGTGTGTGGTTTGTGAATTATTTTTTTGGCATCTATTCATAGATCTGTGGAATACTTAATTCTGATTGGCTGATCGCAGCATTTTGTTGGCCAATATTTCTTAATAATGACCCTTGTAATGAATAACTGAACATTGCTATGGGTGGTCACTTAAACCAGGTTTGATGTCTCATTCCTCGCCAAAAGTCCGGTCCTTTTCTACCGTTAATCAAGCTAACTAACAGTGACACCTGCTGGAGCCAAAATGTAGCTACAACACGGATATCACTGAATTTACTTGAGGAACATTTGAACATTTGATTCATGTTGGAGGCTGAACTATCAGCAGAAAAGAAAGGAAAAACAGAAGAAAACAAAAAACATGGTGGGCTATAACACATAGTAAGCTAACGCAGCTTAAAGGTTATGACATCATAGACAGTATATTAACATGTTTAGCCATCTAGTTCTAGTTGTTATGGACACAAAACAGTCCATTCACTATTTGTTTTAGCCGAGATGACTAAAATAATTTAAATCCTTTAAATATTAATGTGAGGATGCATGTGTGGTGTGTTTGTATGGAAACATGCGTGTGTCTACATCTCTATGTCAGCTTACACAAATGCAGTCACAGGGATTTAACACTAGACCGCTATGTGAACTTCATTCAGTGAGGAAGTGATGATTGTTTCCGCCAGTCGGTGAGCCAGCAGATGAACGTCGTCTTCGTCCTCCGTTGAATCTCTGTTTTCAGCGCTTAACATCAAAGGGTAGTGGGTGATGACCCAGTCCATGATATCTCCAGAAAGCGCCTCCGCATACGCTGCTATTTTGGCTCCTTCCTGGGGCCCTAATTCATCATTTCCACCTTCATAATCATCCACTACTTTTGCTAACTCTTCTCTCCATACCAGCTCTTCTTCCTCAGTGTACTCTATGGACAGAGAGCGCATCAGATGCTCCATAAGCTCCACCCGGGGGTCGGTGATGGCGGCCTGATGTCCTCCCACAGCCTTGATTTCGTTTTCTTTGTCCTGTGGGGTTGGAGGAGGAGGGGAGGGCAGGAACTCCTTGGCGAGGCCTCCTTTCAGCTTCCTGACGAAACTGTCTCTGCTCCTCACAAGCTCAGGGAACAGAGGGGTGGTGGGCGGGGCATCGGGGTAGTCGAGAGATCCCACGACAGGAAGCCCTGACTGGGACAGTGGTGGGTGACAGGGCGGGGCGCGTCTGGAGGTTTGCAGGACGGAGGTGGTGGAGGAACTGGAAGCGGTGTTGATGCTGGCTGACCTGGAGAAAACTGATTCTCTTCTCCTCTCTTCTTCCATCTCTATGTCCAAAGAATTGTCCCTTTCTTTTTCCCTTGTAGATCCATTCAGGAAAGATGGTTTTCCGGCTTGCCTGCGCTCCGTTTTCATCCCGGCCTCGCTTTGCACGTGTTGAGAGGACAGCGCAGAACTTGACCTCTGGAAGTCCTCTTGGGAATTCACGGTTCGACCTCTAGATGCTTCCCTCAAAGCTGCCTCCATCACCACAGAGCTTAATTCCTCAGCTAACATTTCCTGGTCGTGATTATAACTGGACGCTGGACAAACCGCCTCAGGCTCCAGTCTCGGCAGCTGGCTTGTAAATGAGCGGATTATGTTGCTAGCCATATTGAGGGCGAAATTGTGAAGAGCCTCAACGTTAAGAGGACTGCCTTCTAGTGCTGTAAGGACGCCAACATTTTCTGGACTGGGTTCTGACACCGTCTGGTCTTCAGTCAATGCCTCCATTGGAACCTGTGAGGAAAAAAGCAATCTCAGTCAGCTCAGGCCCCATTCATATCAGAGGTAAATATGGCTGTTGCTTCTCATTTTAATGCTTAGTCTGGTCAAGTTCACACACAGTATGATTCTTTACCAGAGAGACAACTGGCAGCATAAAGTCCTGCTGGAAACAGGCAACCAAAGTGACTCTAGTTACTATGCAGATGAGCCTGGCTGTGAGAGTGTGGACGAGAACGGGCTTGACATTTGGGAGTTGATGTGCGGTGATAAAACTACACAATGTTAACAGCCTTGGACAGCCTTCGGTTTTGACCCAGTCCCTTACCTGCCAAAGTTGTCCCACCAACTGACAGATCATCAGCCAACTCGGACAGTGCGCTCTATTTCAAGAACATTTGAAACCCCGATGTTAACTTATGTTGGTAATTTATTTTCTATTATTTTTTTGTGTTTGGTGTTGTAGAATGTGCAGGAATGTGTCTTCTCTTGCTTTCAGCAGACATTCTCAAAACCTGTATAGTTGCCTCACTGTTTTTTGTCCGTACCTACACAATATTTGAAATGTGTTTTACTGTTTTGTTTATTTCCCTCCAATTTCTTTGGATATTGTCATACACCGAGAACCCTAAAAAGATTTTTGTTTCACCCTCCTTCCAAGTTGATCCATGATCTGCCACAACATCCATACACACACAAAAAGGCTCAACTGCATGGTAAAACTTTGGTTGCCACTTCCTGTTTCCAGCAGGACTCAATTCTACTCGCGGTGTCTCTCATTAAGAGTCAGTGAACTCAACCGGATTAAACCCTAATGTGAACGGGGCCCTGGAGTCTCCAGTCATAACATCTAAGAACATTTTGAAGGTCTTAACGAGACACAGGCAAAAAAGGGCCCAAAGATGGCTTGAACCCCTGCCTCTTTCCTAGATTTTATTGCCCTTTTTATTAGAATATCTTCAGTTACAACCAGGCCTGACATCTATCTTTCTCATGCATGGTTTTGGGTGCAGCATTGCCTTTTGTGTTTACTCCTCTCCTGGCAAAAAATCGAACACATTCTTGGCCTGTTACCGATTAGACAGGCAGTTGAAACAGAAAATTGTAAAAACTGTGAAACATAAAAGAGATAGCAGCAGCGAAAGTGAGATCGGGTCCAAGGTAGAAAGAGAGAAAGAAAACAGTGTGGCAGAGGGAACAGAAAGTCCCCTCTGCAGCCTCACAGAACAGAGATGGAGGGGGAGATTGTGGTGTCAGGCCTCAGCGAGTCACCATATGAGCTGTCAGCGAGCCAGGATGTGGTTTATGTGACAAGCAGGAAGTTCAGTTTAGTCTTAGATGAGGGGGAAAACTCCGCAGGCCACCATTACCCAAACTTGTAGCTTTTGTGAACTTTGAAACAAAAAGGCTGAGAGTTGTGATGCTTGGGTTAGAAAACAAACTGTTTGGCCAAAATGCATTTTTTTTCTCTTGATCTTTACAGAGTGAGAGCTCTGCTTACTTTGACTGCAAACCAGAAACAGAGCAAAGCAAGTGTTACATGCAAAGCAACAGTGATTATCACTGATGGATTAATGGAAAAAGACAATCCTATCCGTTTAAATACAATATAATAAGACCTTGAAAAGATGCCATGCATGTTGGAAAGGCTCTTCATTTCCCAAGGCTTGATTCAACAAACAAGAGAGACATGCTCGGCTGTAACAGTGGGTGAAAGGTCAAGACTGTGATTGCGCAAAACTGCTAATAATTTGGACTGACGAGAACACACACACACACACACACACACACTGTGGCATGAATGTAAGCAAGCACACATGTACACACAAACACAAGTCAATCAAATCTAGATGTCTTTTTGGATAGCAGTTGCTCAATAGTATGTGTGCTCACACGCACATGTGCACGCACGCACACACACACACACACACACACACATACACACATACGCATACACACAGCCATCATTACCTGTCTTGTGGTAAGTGGTGACAATAATAGGTGACAATAATACTGGGCATGACCTCCGCATGATGAACTGTCTGTTTTAGGCACTACATGTACAATTTTATTTTTTCAAAAGTCAAAAGTAGGTGAGTGTCATTGGATGTTTTGTGGTGGTGTACTTTTGTTAAACTATTCAGACTGATCTGATATCTCTGCTCTTGCTGCTCAAATTAGTGGTGCAGATGGAAACTGAAATTGATCCTGTACAGGTTGGCATTAGCCAAAACTGTTTCTGCTGTTAGTCTTTTCTGTTTAAATCCTGGGCAAATGGATTTAAATTTTCAAACCAACAGAGCTGTGTGGCTCTGTTGAATACTTGATTCTGATTGGTCGCTGCTGTGTGTTGTAGGCTAATGTTAGCAAGCTAGCAACATCTACTGAAAAAAGTCAGTTCAGAAGCTGACTGGAGACACCCAGTGTCAAAACAAAACATAACCAGTAACCTCCATTAACTACAATATATAACTGGGCTCCAACACCTCAGACTGGGAAAACTGGAACAACTTTTCTCCAGTCACGCGACAGTAGAGGGCGAGTGTCTCTCCTAGCTAGCTGCCTGCCCATTGTTAGCTAACGGAGCTACAAGACAAGATTAAAACGTAAACACTATGGCACCACCCACCCTCTAATATTTTTTAATGTGCTTTCTTCGCTTTTTCTACTGACATTGGTATGGAAACAGCGCTTTACGACATGTAATAAGTGGGATAATCCACTCTGAGGTGGTCTGCTATTGAAAAATACTGACCCGTCCTCCTTCACCTCTGCATCGATCAGTATTTTTTAACTACACGAATGTCATCAAACATGTTATTTAAACTACTAAAAATAACTTTTTGGTGCTTTTGTGCTTGTTTACTAGTTCTTAAGTAAAACTGATGACAAGTTTGTAAAATATAAACCTAGAAAAGATTGGGGATCTGCCCTTCGAAACGTATCTACTTACTTCATCCATAAAACATAGTCTGTTTTTCTAAATCAGGCCTCACGAGGACAAATTGATGGATGCCATAAATTTAATAAGCGTTCTGATAACGGCATGCATCAGGCTACAGCTCTGAGGCGTAACGCAGTCCATGTGTGCAGGGTCAGTGTCTTCCTCCAAACACACTCGAGCATAAAGTCTGAGCCTCTCTTTTCTTCTCTCAGCTGCTCGCTTCTCGCAGCCAAAACCAATGACGCTATCAGCAGCACCAGAGGTATTCGCCTCAACGAACACTTCCAACCTCTCGGTATGCGTTTTTACAAACTTCATGTGCGCTGTTGTCTTCCCTTTATCCGTTCAAGCCCCACGATGCAGGTTCATCACAAAGAGGACGAGGAGAGGCAGAATCAATCGCAGATGTGGAACAAATTACCCGCAAAACAAAGAATGTTTTCTCTTGGCAGTCTGACTCAGACATCCAGGCAGACGAGCAGAGCGAAGCCAATATAATGTGAGGACGCTTCTTCAATGCCTGGGTGTTCCTGTGACAGACTGCACTGCTTAAATAAAGTCTGTTGAGTAATGCTGGTTGCCAGATTGATAACCCCAGTGGCAGGCGGTATTCGCTTTCAACCGCGTCAATTTCCTCCAACAAGCCTTGCCAGGTGTCTACAACTTTAAATAAACTACTGATTAAACTAATAAGACTTTTATTAAAAATCTAAATGTATGCATTCCCAATTAGTAATGTGAGAAATGAAAAAGATAGTTCTACTTTATATGCTTTATCATCTTGATTCTGCCTTTTGGTATTTTTGGCTTACTGTCAAAATAGTTTGACTCAGAATGTATTATCAGTATTTTCTCATAAGTTTTTCATCTTTTTAAGTGGTTAATGTCTATAAATAAACCCGAACTTGAACTTTATATTCCCAGGTGGGTTTTCTTTTTCATTCTACAAGGGAATATTTAGGATTTTTGAAGCCGCTTCCACTGACCGATAGCTGAGAATCCCTTCACAATATAAATATAGCTATTGGATTTCAATTTTGGTTAATGAGAAATGATTTGGAGATTCCTCTTGATAACAATTATCAGCATATAAAGCAAAAAAAATAGCTGCTTCAAGAGAAAGCCTGGGAAATAATGGAAAAATAAAAAAATAAAATCTACATTCGAAAAGTAGATAAGAAAAGGAAATACATGAGCTTTATGATCATAAAAACAATGTTCAACATTGATGCTGCTGAAGCTTTATTTCACCCAGCAGATGAGTAAATATTTATTCACCATGAGACCTGGCAAGAAATGCAAGGCACACTGAGGGGCAAGTGGCTCAGAGTAAAAATAAAATGTCAGAAATTAACATACAAGAACAGAAATGAAATATGAGGCCTGTGTTGCCTGTAGGTTTACTTACCAGTTGGTATCAGGAGACAGTTTTCTCTTTGCTGCCAGCGATGCAAATGAATTTACAAGGAAATGGGTTGACAAGTGAAACACAGAGCACATTCACTTCCTGTGTGTGTGTGTGAGTGAGAGAGAGAGAGAGAGAGAGAGAGAGAGAGAGAGAGAGAGAGAGAGGTTTTGTGTATGTTTATCTTATTCATATGCATGCATCATGAAATTAAAGTACCATATCAACTTACTTTGAATTTATGCCAAAACATGTCTGCATGTTTTTTCCTTTTTCTTTGTTCAAGGTTTCGAGGTCAAACTGAAGTCTTGATGAAGAGTCACAAGAGGAGGAAGAGGAGGAGGAGGAGGACAGTTGGAAGAGGATGCAGAGGAGGTAAAGTGCCACAGATGTTGACCAGACCTGGACCCAGCAGCATTTTCCAAAACTTTCAAACCTTGTTTTTCTTCGAACAAGGTCAAAAAATCTGCCAGTAGGATGAGATAATCCCACTTGTTTCCAGCGCAGTTTCACTTGTTTGAGGGTTTTTTTTTTGGGGGAACAAGTATAAATATGTTGAAGGGGCAGAATAAGGCAGATCAACCGACTAGGATCAAGAAAATGACACTTCAAGAACATTCTGAAAACAAGTTGATTAGCATTGGAAACAAGTGGGATTATCTCATCCCACTGGCAGATTATTGACCTTGTTGAAAGATATAAGACTAGATGAGATTTTGTTACAGTGGATGTTTACATTTCCTTACCTGAAGCTGGACGGACCTGTTTTGGTTTAACCCCACCCATCTGGTACACGAAGAAGATGAAAACAAGCGTTCAGGATCATTTGCTGTTTGACCCGCAGGTCTGATGTAGAGACGCAGGCAATCTGGAACAAACTGTTCTCATTATGAGGAAGTTTTCTCTTTTTTTATTCTTGGATGAGGACAACAGGGAGGGGAGGTAAAATAAAAGCAGCGTTGTGAGATGATATCTCTCTCAAGACTTCATTAGAGAGCAGGCCTGCGCTGCCTGGACCGTTACAGTATCCTGTTCAAATAAAGTGAACGTGAGGTGAAACTTTAAATGGCCCGCGCCCAAAACCTTGTCTGTTTTCTTATGCTGAGCGTGTTTTTCGTGCCACACGCTGACATGGAACAAAAACCTTGAGGGGAGTTTGTTCGTTTTGGAGAGCTCAGCGATCCGGTATCGAGGGAGACATCTACGGTGTGTTTGGGTCACACGCCAAAGGGTGGGTTAAAAAAAAATGACATAGCCCTATCTGGCATTTTACAAGGATATTTCTCTCCAAGTCATAATATGATTGAAATGAACTCATTTGAAAGACATTTTGTGTCTGTTAACATGAACGAGAACCTCTTCATGAACTTGATTATCATAATTCAGACCAGAATGAAAGAGGTCTCCTCCCAAACTGCTGGCAGCTGGGCCGAAATTGGCTGCCAGTTTGCCATGATGCTGTTCATCTCAAAACTCCCTTATGGATGCATAAAATATTTAATGAGCATTCTTTATGAATGTCCCTTTGTTGCAGTAACAGGGTGTTTTTGGCTCTGAGAGACCAAACTCGCACATCATACCTTACGTGATCTTAAAGGTTTTAAAGATCAATAAGTGTCCTGTCTTCCAGATTCCATATGGTAAGGGTTTAATGAGAGAAGATACCAAGAGTTTTTTTCAGCCAGGTTTAGCAGAACCGGTATGTCTTTTGATTTTTTGTCATGCAACTGTGCATCATGTTTGTTTCATGCCTACTCAACAGTAAATGATATCCATACCGACAAGTACAGTATGTAAAGGTCAAAAGAGAACATGAGAATTAAAGTTAAGTTTCATTTATCCCTATGTTCTCTTTTCCTGTTTCCTTAACAGCCTGGACGTGCATCCAGGACCAGATCTGGCCGTGGTCTCCAGGAGGATTAAGGTGGTGGCTGAGCTGGTATGGCAAGAAGAGTCAAAGTCTTTAGGTTCTCTGGTGAGCGACAACCTGGATGTCCTAAAGTTCCAGTCGAAGGCCTCAAAGAGCCTTACCTCTGGAGTCCTGCAGGCGGCATGCAGCCACTCCATCCTTGGTGCTGCCAGCAGACTCTACAGCCTCCATTTGGTTGAGAGGTTCACAGAGGATGTGAACCCCTGCAGTCTGCTGAGGATAGAGAAGCAACACATGCCTCTGAACTCAGGCTGGGCAGGCCAGCACAGGCCAGAGGGGTAGATTTTGATTGCTGCTGCTCGATTACAAAATGAGGTCTTGTGCCAACAAAGTGACAGCAACAAGAGGCTTTCACAAAAAGAAGAAAGAGGAATCTGCTAGTCGGGCCTCAACAAGGTGTCACAGTTTGGTGTCACAACAAGGTGTCACAACTGCATGGATGAACTGGGCAATGCATTGGGAAACGGCAATGTCTTTGATGATGTCAGAGGCACCAAAGAAGAATCGAGAGGTTCATCTTCTGTAAGAAAAACAGGTTCATCTTGTTTTCTGGGCATGTTAAAGGTCATGTCCAGCCAGAACTTCCAGACTGCTGAGGAGGTCGCTGACCACCTAAAGGCAGCTGAAACCAGTCTGACAATCACCTCACAAGCTGGCAGTCCTATCATGTAGAAGATCACAGAAAAAGATCTAGCCAGCCTGGATTGTGAGGTTGAAAGGCTGGTGGAGACCCTTGATGTGGAGCTGACAGCTGGTGCAATTGCTCTGGAGGAACAGAGGAGAGGCCTGCTGTTTCGTGGCATACCAGACTCACAAATTATTTGACTTTTTACAATGTACAAAGCTGGTGGTTCAGCAGAGAAAAACACCAACATCGTTGTCACTGCACGGGCAGTGACATCAGAGACATGATGACTTGATTAGAAGTGTTACCTCTGTCAAGATTATAGTTAAACATTGCTGGTAATAAAATAATAAAAACTCGAAGGGAGGGATATTTAAAGAGAGTGCAACACGGTTCAACCTTTAAGAGTCACTGAGGGTCAAAGGTCATATATGACTTTGTATAGTTTTGTATAGTGTTTAATAGTAACCATATGCGTACCTCTTACCAAGTCACTAATATGGTAATTATAAATATCCCCTATTGACAAGCATTGGTGTGAAACACTTCTTTGACTGTAAAAATGTGTTTGTGATTTTCACACATTCTGCAGGGGCAAATGAATGCTTGAGGAAATGGATGTACAACCAAACAAGCCTAAGCCTTCATTCATATTTGTATATAAACATGAGTGTGCAGACTCATGTTAGATATGTTTGTTTTAAGCCTGAAGAGGATTTTATGCTGCAGGCTGTGCAGTAATCCAGGGTGAGCACTCATACAGAAGCCTGAATCACATGTCAAAACAACGATTTACTGACCCGCAAATCACTGCAAGTGAATGGATTATTTATGTTTCTAAAAACAAAACAGAACTTTTACGATCAGTTATGGTTTTCCTCTGAGGCAGGCCTTCATTTTTCCCCCAACTGTCCTTTTAAATGCAAGATGCAGAGCCAGAAAGCCAGTCAAGAGGAAAACATCAACAAACTCCCAATCCTCGAGCTCCTATTGGTTGCTAAGGAGTTTGAAAATTCGACGGGCGGGTGTGTTCGATTTGAGTCAGACTATAATTGAAGCGGACGGTGTTTTAAAATTGCATTCCTCTGTGGACGCGGCTTCGCATGTCCAAAATAAGAAGCTTACTCACTAAAATCAAAATCAGCATCTTATTTGTTGTTTTTAACGTTTACGTCGTCATAATATCAACCATTTTCAACTTTCTAATACGTCCGGGCGGAGCCTGTGTGGCAAAACCAACGCTCCTTAACAACGGCATCCCTAGCCGCGCGCTGATTGGCCCGCCCAGGTCGAATTCCAGCCAATGAGAGCGAGGCGAAGGAGATTTGGAACGGTAGAGGAAACACTTTTGTTTGGCCTCAACACAAACGAGCGAGTGATACAACGGAGCTTTAATTTTATTACGGATTAATACGTTTTATGAAGTTTTTCCTCATCTATACACCGGGGATTTACGGAAACGAACAGGAAACATAAGTTACGGTAAGATAAAAATTCATACGAGCGTTTTGAAGGTGATATTTCACGTGACGAAACCACACCCAGCACAGGACTGGCCGTGTGTAACGTTAACACAGCGTGTAAACTCAAGCTTATTTCTTTTTATTTATCCAGAGCTAAAACTGCAAATCAAACACCAGAGGATCAAGCTGCCCCGCCGTTTATTCAAAAACCGACCCGCCAATGTGTTAACGTTAACTTTCTTTTGCACAGCAGATCACAGTGTCGCCGCTTCCAAACAACAACATTATTCAAGGGGAATAAGGAGTGAGTCATGCCTTTTCCGAGGGGAAAGAAACCCACGGTGACCGCCGGGAGCAAGATACCCAAGTTAAATGGCAAAATGCCTGAAAAACAGGTAAACGCTGCATGCAGGCACGTTTTCTCTGCAGGGAGCCGGCTGGCGCATTTAAACAGCCCGGCCTCCTGAGGGACTGAGCGGTGGCTGAGCACGGATTTCACTGTGAAAATGGGACTTTGCCAAAATGCACTTTCA
This sequence comes from Holocentrus rufus, assembly GCA_900302615.1. Classification (NCBI taxonomy): domain Eukaryota; kingdom Metazoa; phylum Chordata; class Actinopteri; order Holocentriformes; family Holocentridae; genus Holocentrus; species Holocentrus rufus. The sequence continues at coordinate 7,330 of OMLF01041268.1, read as the reverse complement.
TATCACACTGTTTGCACATGCGTTGCATATATGCATGATTTGGAAGGTTTATCTTTACGTTTAAAATAGCCTGTCTCTGTGTATTTCCTGCTTAGTGCATTTTCTAGGAGTTGTGAGCATGTGTGTGTAGCATTTCTTTCTCACTGCAATTTCTTGTGTGTGCAGCAGGAGGATGGCCCCCAAGTCAAGAGGTCGTCCTCCCCTCCTAATGGTGCTCCCAAGAAGAGGACGGCCTTTGTGGACATCACCAATGTAAGTCCATATTTTTTATCACGAAATGACACATTTTGGTCATCATGTCCTGCAAGCTGTTTTGAAGAGTGAACATGTTGATATGCAAGAGCAAAGCTGATTCAACAGAGGGCAGGAGGTTTTTTTTATCGATTGTAACTGGTAACTTTCATCACTCCCAGCCAGACACATTTTTATAATAGGGCCAAAAAGCAGAGTGGCTAGTTCCTTATAAATGTGTCAGATTTCCCAGAATAACCAGATTTCTCCAACATTGGACTGGTGGTTTGCCACCAGTTTTGGGGTTTGTTCTTAAAGATGCTTGCTTTTAGATAAGCATTTTGGCTCTTATATTCGCCCACCTTCTGTTTGATATAAAGTTTGCATGTTCTGTCTTCATTGTAGCCTTGATGATGCACATTCAGGCTTAGTTAACCAGTTAATACTGAACTCACACATAGTCAGTCTTTTCGTCACACCAAAATTGAGTTGATCTTGGAGTTTATTGCTCAGAACATCTCTGTTCATAACACCTGGTGAGCACAGGGCCGAGGCTTCTGTGTTTCGTCTTTCAACTATTTATGGGCTCTCTGCCTCTGTCGGCGACAGGCGGTCGGTCAGTGTCTGTCAGATCGCCGCGACGCCGGGGAGTCCGGTGTCAGGACAGTAAGTGGGATGCTGTGTGTATCCAGACAGCGGGTGGTGGACACTGTGTGTGTGTGGTGTAAATAGACTCACAGTAGCTCAGCACCGTGGTGTGAAGCGTGTAAACTGCTGCCTCACCTCGGTGTGAAGGCAGCAGTTTGTCTGTTTGTTTCTTGTCACGATCACAGAGGCTCCTGGTGACACAACAAGGTGTGAGGGAGGTTTTACACTCTGACATGTGACTGATTTAACCCCGAACTGACCTTTTAGATGTTGGAAAATCTGGGCTCGGTTCACCAAAGGCACTGTGCTGCTAATCTGAAATGTTAACAGGTGTAATTTGCTGCAGTGGGATGTAAACCTCCATCAAAAGCATAAAGTGGACTAAATATACTTCAGGACAAACCGGTCCAGGGTGGATTTTTCACTATGGGCTGTCTCAGTTAATGGAAATTACACCTGTATTTCTCATGTTTTCAGTAGGGCTGCACAATTCACCTGAATTTCACCAAATTTCAAAATGTATTTTAATTTGCTTAAGAATGTAATTGAAAATGGCCGGGTTGTTGATAAAAGATCCAAATAGCACAGTGTAATTTGGGCCTAAATTGCAGTCTATCTAGGACAGTGATAATCAGCAACATGTTTTCAGTTGTGATTGTGCAGCCCTCTGTTTCTAATAACTCCTGCCTTGTTCCAGTTGTTGCTTACAAATAAGAAAAATCACACAGCATTTTGTGGTTTGTCGTTTTCCAGATGTGCGACACATTCTGATTATTAATATCGTTTTTCCTCGCAGGCCCACAAGGTGCAGATCAGCCTGCCGGGGAGGAAGAAGGAGCCGGCCAAGAAGCCGCTGAAGAAAACCACCAGCTGCTCCACCTTGGTGTCGGCCAAGAACCAGGCCAACCTGAAAAAGTAAAACTCTGTCCTGACACCCTCCTCTCTCTCTCCCTCTCTCCGTTTTTTCCGTTCACCTGTCTTCTCTCTCTCTTTGCTTATCTTCTCCACATCTCCTTCATTCTGAAATCCAAACTGTAACAGCTGCTTCTTCCATCAAATTTAAACCACGTACTGAAGAGGTTTAGTAGAAGTTGTTTTTCAAGAACTTGATGCCAAATGCATTTACATGCAAAACCACTTTGAAGGACACATTTTCAGATGTGGTTGCTACATAAAAGAGCCTTAACATTTTGGGCGAAATCCCCTTCTTCTGACTTAAGCAGACTGAGACCTTTTGATACCATTTTCACCTCTGTACGTCCACTGGTTCGGTTCTTATGGGTAGCGTTTTGTGCTAGCTTAGCATAAAGACTTGAATTCTACAGGAGTCATTAGCCTAGCTCCGTCAAAATGAAAAAATAAACCTTACAGCAACTCCAAAGCTGTCTTATTTTCACAGTGTGTCATGTATTTGAAATACATAACTTGGAATACAAAAACAAAACAATTCAATAGTCACTTTCAGAGTTGCTTTAATGGGGCTAGGCTAATGACTCCTGTAGACGTCAAGTCTTTATGCTAAGATAACATGAAATGATAACCATGGGAACCAAACCAGTGGACGTACAGAGGAGAAAATGGTATCGAACATCTGGTCTCAGTCTGGGTAAGTTGGCAAAAGGGGATTTTTGCCCAAAACAGTGGAGTATTCCTTTAAAATATTCTTAGATTTGAGGATTCACATCTTGGCGGTGTGTGATGCTGTATTTTCCTCCCTCCGTCCCTGTGCAGGTCTTCCTCTGTGAGCTCAGAGGGGACGACGGCAGAGAAGGAGGTCGCTGAGGTCGAGAATAAAGCCAGAGAGGAGGAGGTGAAGAAGGAGGCGGCGGTCCCAGTGGAGGAGCTGGAGGCTGCTGCTGCTGCTGCTCCCCCTGCTGCCCGGGAGCCGCCACCGCACCTGCAGAGACCGCCGGTGAGACAGGCCGTGATGTCAGATACAAGTGGAATCATTTACATTCAGAGTGTTTGCATTGTCATCAGGAACTTGAAGGTGGTTCATTTCCTCTGCGGTCGGTTTATAGTTTTTAGTCTGGTGATGTGGTGATAGAACAGATCGCTACAATGTTGCCAACATTCCATCATCGCTCCACTTTGATTTTTTTGGACGCCGTCGCGCATAATCAGCATAAACACACCAGCGATTACAGAACACAGTCGCTGAGGTCGAGTGCAGGCGCAGCCGTTAACGTCCAGTCATTTCCTCTGAAGACACGGAGTCAGAAAATCGAGAGCGGAGTGAACGGTCGTGTGATTCTGTGGGATCAACACGCAGCTGAACACCAGAGTCTTTGTCTGTTTTGATTTTTTTTTTTTTTAATTCCATCCCTGTAGTCTGCCTGTTTGTCATACAGGCAGGGTTATATTGTAATTTTGTTAATTAAATGTGAGGAAGGTCGTCCAGCTGTTGCCATGACAACTGAGTCAGCAGTTGGGGGTCGAAGTTCAACACTGTTGAAGTATGCAATTTCATTTTTCATGATCTTCCCTGTGCCGTCTAACTCTCTGTCACCACCACCTGTCTCTCTCTCTCTCTCTCTCCTCCCCCCTTCCTCTCTGTTGCAGATCCCAGCGGAGTTTGACATCGATGCGGAGCACTCGGACGACTGCTGCATGACTCCGGAGTACGCCAAGGACATCTTTGACTACCTCAAACAGAGAGAGGTGAGCTGAACTCACACACACACGGTAGATGTATGTGATAGTCCTAAAGATGAGGCTTTTTTCAGATTGCAGGCTGTCTTACAAGGCCCGCAGTTGCTGTTTCCCCGTCACTAGATGTCACTAAAACATTGAATGACATTTTAATGAGTTTAGTGAAAGTTTTTATTTTCCTTTTTATACAACTGAAGTTGAAATTTGAATAACTGCACTTGGGATAACTCCTCCAACGCTTCCATTTATCGTGTTACACAGTCAGCAAAAAAAGGCAATTTGAAAGTGTTATATTAGTAAATTACAATTCTAGGGATGTATTCAATAAATCCTGTTTTCATTAACAAGTTTTGTCGTGTGTTTACTGTTTTGCAAGAATCAGCAGAAGAATCCCTGGAGCCTGATCTTATGAAGAAAACAGGAATAAAACTGTGAATGATAAACTTTTTGTTTTGTCTCCTCCCATCCCGCAGGAGAAGTTTGTCCTGACAGACTACATGTCCCGACAGCCCAGCCTGAACCCGGGGATGAGAGCCATCCTGGTGGACTGGCTGGTCGAAGTGCAGGTGTGTGTGTGTGTGTGTGTGTGTTTTAATTTAGAAGAGATTCAACTGTGTGTGGAAGTAATTTATTTGTACATATGAAATTACAACAGAGGAAAAACAAAAACCCTGCAGAGGAAATTAAAGACGCCGAGGGGTTTTAAATTCTGTAAACATGAAAGTAAATTAATTAAAAACAAATCAAGACAAACAGTGATGAAGCTCAGCGGGACGCCAGGAACTAAACCACAAGAAAAATTAACAACTATTTTCTGAGAGGTTTGAGCCTGTGTCTTATTCTGTGTGTGTGTGTGTGTGTGTGTGTGTGTGTGTGTGTGTGTGTGTGTGTGTGTCTCCGGCAG
>OMLF01041264.1:10195-27798 GCA_900302615.1 Holocentrus rufus | reverse complement strand
CCCCCCCCCCCCCCCACACACACCACCCCCACTTCACACACCACACACACACACACACACACACACACAGACAACCTACTGTATTCACATAGCAGCAGACACACATCAACCTGACAGAGGCAGACAGACAGAGAATACACTTGTGCACGTGGTACAGTCATATACATACTGCGTACACAAATAGTATTTGTACATGTTGGTACACACACAGGCCTACTTTACACACGCAGACACACTGATCTTCTCGATCCCAAGTTCCTTAGCTCCCTCTTTACCTTCCATATTACTACCACAGCGAACTGGCTACAGGATTAGCTCCTTTCTCCTCCCATGTGTTTACCAAACTCCTCCAGCGATTATTGCTTCCATTTACCCCAACTAACCCGTCCTATATGTCATTCTCAAGCTCGTCAACTCCCTCCCACTCCTGTCTCCTCTCACTCTAGAAGAACCATGCTCTGCTAATACAAGTTGTGCAGGACATGTGGGAAAAATGGCACATTTTTTTAAAGGGGCCGGTTCAAATCTCCAGACTGTTCTCCCACTCCTCCTCTCTGGGAAGATGAATGAGACCCAAAGCGCCAGCTGCTCCAGCTGAGCGGCTGAGACACTGAGGATTGTGATGATGGTGCTGGTGAGCTCTGAGGTGCCAATATATAGAAATGTGTGAATAGAAGTCAGGGCACCACTGGTGTTTAATTGATTTTCCTTGATTTAATAAAGGTTAACATGCACAGTCGTGTGCATGGCTTGAAGAGTCCATAACTAATGACTGTAATAAACAAACACACAGCTCGCAGCTCTTGTAGAAATGTTCCTGAGAACCTAAAAAAAAAGACACACAAAGATGTGTTATGTAATGTTAGCACAGCGAGTCATTTTGTCTAATCTGAAGCTGCTCAGCACATCTGTTTTTAGTGTGTACCCTCACTGAAGGACCCTGATAGCACTTACAGATCTGCATACAATCTCATGCAAGGTGGCAGCACTTCAGTCTGACAACAGTGTGAACCAACGTAATGAAAGGTTTTATTTTTACACGTCCTGAATATGTACTGTATGTTGTCATAAATAGCTCATTATACCTAAGGCATCCATTAAACGTTCCAAATTTCATTATCTTCTCCTTCTTTAACCTTTGTGCGATTTTAGTCTATAATGTAAAGCTTAACTCGTTCACCCAAATCACCCTTTGGTTCTACAGTGCGAGGGTTTCAGATCTACGTTAAAACTTACATCAGTAACACAGCAAGTGTTTTCAACACTTGTACTTTTTGGAGCATTTTGATATTCTGGGTGGGTAAAAGTTGCCCTAACTATGGCGGCGCTCCTTTAAATACATATTAGCTTTACTGGGCAGGGGAGCCGTAGGCAGGGAGTGGGAGAGAACAAAGAGAGGAGCATGTGTGTCCTGAATGTTAATGATAGCACAATATGCATTTTGAAATGAAGAGGTGGATCTGCCCTTTTACACTACATTAGTTCAACCTTTCTTCACTCTAAGCCATCCTTCCTATAAGAGAAACACGTCTTATCATGTTTAGACAACTGTTGCTGGTGGCTCTTACCTGTTTTATTAATGCATGACTTTCTGTCTGCATCTGACCAGCCTCTTACCTCACCCCCACCTCTCGCTGTGCCTGTGTGGATTCTGTGTCTCTTTGAGTGTGTCTCCGTCTCTGCGAGTTGTGCTTCATTGCATTTGCCCGATCATCCATCCATCCATCTATCAGACTGTCCATCCATCCATCCATCCATTTCCTCCCTTCGAAGCTCTGATCGCCGTGTCTGTCTGCGAGTGGTCTCTGCTCGTGTCAGTTTGTTCAGTGGGAGAGGTCAAGACATGTGTTAACGCAACAAAATGACTGTTTTTGGGCACACCAGGCTCAGAGACAGGCCCTTGGTGAGCAGCAAGTCTCAGAATGATGGGTGACAGTTCACAGTGTGCGCGCGCGTGTGTGTGTGTACGTGTGTGTGATGAGCGTTAGACAGCTGAGAAGTGAAGGGTGCCAAGTGTATGTTGCTGCCAGAATGGCCGCAAAACCGCCTCTAACCGTCCACACAAAAATAAACGTGCGTGCATGCCACACAAACACACACACACACACACACACACACACATGCACTCACACAGACCAAAGTTGTCAGTGTTCATTTCTTCAGAGATACAGTGCATGACACCCAGAAGTCAGCTATCTTCCAGACCAAAACACGCCTGTCTCTGTCACAGTCTGAGTCATACTTGCTGACTGAGGGGTTCACTGACTTAGCTGACTGAGTGACCGACTCACTGGCTACTTGAATAACTGACTGATTGACTAGTGGACAGTCAGTCCGCTGGCCGGAGTGAACTGACTGCATGTCAGTCTGGCTGAAAGCCTCTCTGACAGACTGACTAAGTATCTGGGTGAAACTGCGGCTGTTTAAGTCGGCGCGCTGGGTGTTATTTTCCATTTTCTCAACAAGCCTACAGGACTGGAATGAGACGCTGAATGCGAAACAGGTAAATATGTGGCATTTCAAAACCCATTCAGTGTGAAACGCAGGACCTCACGGTTGTGGATATTAAGATTTTTCACATGCACGCAAATCCGTTGCTGTTTGTAACATAAATACTGTATGGTGTGCAGAGCGTTTGTGGTTTAGTGCCGTTAATTGTTAGACACATGGGAGACAATATCAGCTTCCAGGTACAGTAAAAAAAAAAAAAAAGAGGGAGATCAAAGGGAGTATTCATAACACACAACAGTAAAATGCATTCCATCATGCAAAATCAGCCCGTTAATTACAACTGATTTATGAATTTACTGTTTTTGTGAATGTCATGAGGGAGTTGGAGTATTATTGCCCTGTTATGAGTGATGGCCCAGGTGACAGCAAATGATCAGGTGTTGCATATCGAACAAACACTCCGCTGGTTTTTCTTGCATGCGCCTGACTGTCGTGGTCTGCGTTCCAGAAATAAGCATCAATATTAAAGGCAGACAGCTTTGTCTGTTACGGGACGAGGCAGTGGAAAACCTTTACTTGTTCCCGTCAAACCACAATGCCCCCATAATGCCATTTGTTGGAATATTTATTTGGAACATCAAACCATTTCTCGTACTGGCCATTTATTTCAGAAAAAAGCAGCAGACTCAAACAGCAGAGGAGCTGGAGGTTGTTGCTTTTTGGCTTTTCTCCCACTATTGTCTGCTTTTATGAACAGCCCTCCCAATATACAATCAAATGGGGCAGTGGTGCTGAAAAAAAGAACACAGACACGGTAAAACTGATATGGTCTCTTTGATAGGATAGAAAACACTGTGATAGTCTGGGTTCTTACATCTGTCTGCGAGTTTTATGAAGAATCCCCAAAAAGTTTCCGCATGAAGTCGATGCTCCTGCCATCTGTGTGCGACAAAGTTTCACAAAGTTTTGGTGGGAATCCAAAGATGTGCTCAGCAGATCCAAATGAATGCTTTAATTATTCTGATGAATTTGACATCAAAATGTATTGCCTGTGGTGTCTGCAAGTTTATTGCATTATGAGGTAGGCTGAATGAAATGCTGTCTAGACTTCTGTTTTAGTTGCCAAAAAGTATGTTCGATTTTGACAAGAGAATCCCTCACAAAATGGGCTGAAAAACATCACCGGGTCCCAGTTATATAGATGCTGAAAATGAATGTCTGCAGAGAAGATGTTTGAAAACCACAGTTTTAAGACAAACTGTACATTACATGCCATTATCACCCTTCAATATATGTGCCCATGTATAATTTACCACCTCACATGCATGTCAATGTAAAATTCATAACTCGCTAGTATTTAATGGATTTGGATTATTTGTGCTGTGCTTCACTTAACAGCCTCGATGGATTCACTTCCCACTTTGTGTGTGTGTGTGTGTGTGTGTGTGTGGGCATTTTGTGTGAGTTTGTATATTTGTGAGTCTGTAGTTATGTTAAACAACAAGAACAGGAGAGAAGCAGCACTTACCAAGCTACAGGTTTAAATATTATATAAGCATATAAATAAGCGCTGTCACACTAGAATAAGGTAGCACTTAAACACATTCCTCTATACTGCTGCGTCCCATAGAGAGAGGAGGGGGGAGGGGGAGAGAGACCTAAAAAGAGAAGCATACATTCATATATGCATGCATGACTCCCTGCAAACAGACTGGCAGGCATGGAGAGAGACTGGAGGGAAGAGGAAATTGGAGCGTTTGAAAGTGAGAGTGAAAACAGACAAATCAAAGAAAAATAAGGGGCGCCCGGGTGGTGCAAGGGGTAAAGTCTCTCGCCCAACACCGCAGAGACTCGGGTTCACTTCCTGGCAGCACCGCCGCCGGGCGTCCCTACCTGCGCGCTCGGCCGCGTTCGTGGGTGGGAAGCCGGTGAGGCAGCGTGACCTTATTGCTGCACGAGCGACTCCTGTTGGTGGGTTTGGGCGTGTACTCGGCAGGCTGCGATGCGGGGCAGATAGAAGGAGGCTCTGTGCACGTTATTGTATACAGTATATAGTAATACAGTAGTCTGCACCCCCCACCCCAGACCAACAGTAGGGCTAAAAGCGAAAAGGCCCGTGGTACACACTGGAAAGTGGATATGACTAAACTGAGAGAAAAAGGAATAAAATGGAAAAAAAAAGGCAAAATCAAGTTGTAGCTGTGAACTGTGAGTAACCTCTGTCAGGTCAAAACCTCCATTCCCCACTGGCTCTGCAGTCTCTCATCAGTCCTCCATCAGTGCCCTCATGCAGAGGTTCTGGGACTTTTCCTATGGAGAAAGTGCAAGCAGTGAGGAAGAGCAATTTTCTTTTAAATGACTTTTACCCCTCTTTTCCCAGCTCTCTTTCTCCCTCTTTAGGGAGAGAGAGTGAGCTCCTAACCAGTTACTAACCAGCTGTTCTCTGTTTTGATTTGTCACTCTGCCTCCTTATATCTCTGTCTTTCTCTCGCTACATAAACTATATAAACACATTATTGTTAATTTGTAATATTCCATTTTTTCATGAAAACAGATGCACGTAGAACAAATTTGTCTACTTTGCCCCTCTAAACAAATTTATTCTCATTTGCCAGACACAACTCCAACACAGGTTAATTGAATGAGAGGAGATGTATGAACTCTATTTCCTTTTTTTTTAGTAAGGCATTAACTGATAAAACATTCTCTTCTTATTCAATTAAAAGCTGCCAGACAATAAATTAAATTATATTTTTTATTTAATTATATACTTATTTACTTATTTGAAGTTTGGTATTCAAAAGTAAACTAAAGGAGAAAACTGGAAGAAAGTTTGAATATCATTAAAGCATTTTTGTCTTTTGTCTTTCCTCACACTCATTCTTCCATTTCATACACACACACACACGCACACACAACAAAGAAAGAGAGAGAGAGAGACAGAAAGACAAAGATATCTTCCCAACAACTCAAGCAGGCGATAAAACAGCTTGCAGCTCAGCTGGGAAATCAGAACAGAGCTTGTTGTCGCAGTTGTAATCATCAGTTTGAATTGACTGTAAGGTGTGTGTGTGTGTGTGTGTTCTGTGTGTGTGTGTGTGTGTGTGTGTAGGTGCATGTGCACAAGACAGAGAAATAGAGAATGAATGATCTTAGAGAATCAAATGCACTGTCTATTACTTCAGGTTCTGAACAAAGCAAAGCAACGACCGCCAACCTTGAGTTCTCTGCTTCTCTCAGTTTTTTTTGTTTTCAATGATAAATTCACATTTCCTCCACTCCTGTCCTCTCTCCCTCCTTTCAGTGGCTCACCATCTCTTTGCATGAACACCACTCAGTTATTCACATCGGGCTGTATTCAGGCCTTGAGTCATTTTTATATGCGTGCGCCACTGCGCAAACGCCAAATGTTGACTCTGACAATTTGATTTGTTCCCTCACACATCCAAAGCTTCACCACATGTCTCGCCCTCCCATCGTCTTCCTTTTGTGAAACAAGAAATCTGCAAACCACCACAGTTTGTTTTAGTCGGATCTCTTTAAGCTGTCCTTCCATGAGTCCATAACACTAAAACAATATTCAATGGTACATCTAAAACAGTGCACAACATAACACACACACACACACACACATCACAGTACACACATCAAAGTTACATTGACAACACAATCCATCTTAAAATAGAATACAGTGTAAATAGGATATCAAATATTCATTATCTTTTGTCATGTAACCAACTTTTCTGTAGTAAAAAAAACATTCTTTACAATATCCATTGACCTTCAAGAGTAGCTCAATTTGCTCATTCATCTTGGTTTTAAAGCGAGTTCGTGATGGTTTTGTGTTTCTTAAGGGGGAAAAAATCATACCAAACTCCATCTAGGTCACCAGATTCACTGAATGCTTGGAGTTTCCTTTATCCACGGCTCACCTGATCCTTATACCTGCACTCCCTCGTACACAGCTCACAAGTTGATTGAATTTCTCAGGCAGCAAAGTAGTTTTCTACCAGGCACCTCATGTACCAATAATCTGCACGTTTTCATTCCAATCAAACACTGCAGCAGCTGATTTCACTGATTAGCCCATCTTCAGCAAATCAGTGAAATCACCTACTCCTCTATTCTAATGGATCATCAGAAGAGACGGCATCACAGGGCACATGGAGGGTGCCAAAAATCATTTAAATTCGCTGAGCTTAACAGAGACCCTGCATATCCAGCGTCTGTGCAGAGATAAGGCTTGGATCATGGAGATATGTTCTCTTTTGAACAATGATTTGAATAACCACATAACACCAATGAGACATTGCTTTGCTATTATTCCAGAAAATGGGCCATTTCCATCCTGGCCACAGGTGCTGATCAGACAGGGTGTCCAGAGATGTTGTGGAGCGATCTCAGGTCTCTTTCTTCCACTGCTTTCCACTGTTCTTAATGGTTAAAAGTAGATACAGCATTGTATAATGAATGGGTTCCTAGTGCACAATATGCAGATGTAGCTATATTAAGTGTTGCACAGCACAGCTGGGCAGTGACATGTGTGTAAGAAAAAACATTTGTATGGTGGCTGAGAGAGGCCATCATGCTGCAAATTGAGAAAACACAAGCAAATTGCAAAACATGTGCCAAGTTGGCAGCACACACAGCAATACAAAAATGTGTTCTGGATTAAGTAGAGACAAGTAAATATAGAAACCCTGCAAAACGTAAACTACACATGTAAATTGAAGATTTGACAGGATATATCCTATCAAATTAAACATCTAAATTTATGACATCAACACTTTGTGTACTGTTTATCATAAATATCTTTCATTAATTACATTAAAACCTTCTAAAGTCTATGTTTCTTGGAACTGAGTATGACTTCTCATGCTCGTCTAATCAATCAGCCTCCCTCCTGTAGTGTTTGCTATTGTGTGTCCTCCTGAAACACTTCCATTTTTGTTGTTGCTTAGTTCAGTGGCATTTTTATATTTGCTTATGTTTTCTCAATTTGCAGCAGTTTTCTGTAATGTTGTGTGTGCTGTTGCATGTATTTTCCCATTTGCATATGTTTTCTCAATTAGTACCACAATGAGCTCTCTTGGCCACCGTACATTTTCCATGAAGAAACTTATAAGATAAACAGAATTAAAAATTCATTTTTATAGTCTAAAAAAAACATGTAGACAAAACTACATATTAGTCTCCCATAAATTACATCAGAACTTGCAAAGTACATTTTGTTTTAGTTTTGTTTGTTTTAAAATTAATTTCCCAAGGGCAAATTTCCCTTTCAATCTTTGTGTGCTGTCATCCCAAACAAAACTGAAGGCAACAGCTATTAAAAGGCAGCGTCTCAGGAGAAAAGACATGAAATGGAGAGAAATCCGTGGCCCATTTTCATACCATACCAGTGAACTAGGAGGCCAAGGTTCTGGATTGCCCTGCACACAAGCTAATGGAGTCTCCAAATATTCAGTGAGCACACTTAACAGTCCAAGTGAGGATGGGAACGGCTCAAACATGCAAATGTCAAACCGAGCAAACCCACAGAACTTTAGGTAGTCTAAATCAGGTCAGTCAAACACGAGCATCACTCTAAAATAAAGACACCATGAGAGCAAAATCTATAATGTCATCAGATGTTTGCCTTGTGCAGCTGCTCCACCGACAGTTATTGAACGAATGGCACTCACAAAACCAAAGGTAATTTTCTGATCAGCACTGATCAGAATTATTATGAAATACAGCCACCACAGTCGTCATGTTACTACTCTACTCTATCAGCATGGCATTTTTTTTTTTCCCGTGATATTGCAGCTTCAGTCCTTGGTTCTCTACGTTTTAGCCTTTTTTTAGAAACCTGTTTATGGTCACAAACTCTCACAGAGCTCATGCAGCTTGTAGAAATAGCAAATGTGAATTTAGTTTGCAGATTTCCTTCATTCTGTTTGTGTACACTAGAGGGTTTTTTTTCTTCCCTCTCCTCTGTGAATTCCTTCCCTTCATCTTCACTCCTGACTTAGAAAAGTTCCTCTCTAGTATGCACATCCATTCATAGACATGTGTATGCGTAAATATCTATGTATGTGTGTGTGTGTAAGAGTGAGAGAGTGGCACAATGGCACTCTCTTGGGTTCTGTGGGACTATGTTTTTCAATTTTCAATTCAACACTCCAAGGTCAAAGCTGCTTTTTTTCCCATCCATTGAAAAGATAATGCAGCCCTGTTGAAAAACAGGCCATTCTAATTGATTATGTTTCCTTTTACATTAATAGCTTACATATTATACAATTTATCAGTAATTTGCTGGCAATATTTCTCATCTGGCTCCTGCTCTTGTAATTGTTTTCGTGAAATCCAATTTTGTTAGGGAAGCAAGCAGTGGGGCAGAACCTCGCCTAAGTAGCTTTTTCAAAAATAATTGCTTTCCAGGTAGTAGTTCCATCATCAAAGACACAATGATTGTAATAGGGCATATTTATTCTCTACATCATATGATTTCATCATTTTAACAGCTTACAGCACAATCGAATAAAAGATGATACCAGTTCATGAATTTTGTTAACAGTGAGTCAAAAGGCAGACTAGTCAGTATAGTGAATCAAATGCTGTAGATAGGATGCAGACCTGGGTGCATGCACACACACACACACACACACACACACACACACACACACATACAGACACATTTTCTTCTTTCATAATAGAATAGAATAGAATAGTAGGAGAGGAACTACTTCTCTGCGAGGGAGCAGGGAGGATGGACACGCGCGCTGTAAGGTGGAGATTGGGCGGCTGGTGGTGCAGAGCATTGATACGACTGCTCGCTGTGGCCGGGACTGCTTGCTGCAACAAGCTGTCCCCTCTCTGGCAGGCGATGGAGAGAGAAACAGGAGGGGGCAGAGGCACAGAGAGAGGCAGAGAGAGAGGGCTGGGACGGCTGAAAGGAATGGAAACAGGAGCTGAAGAAGGGCAGAGCGGCGTGAGGACAGAGAGAGAGAGAGAGAGAGAGAGAGAGAGAGAGAGAGAGAGAGAATGAGGCCTGATGAATCTCAGTGGCTGCGTATGCAAGCTGTTTGGAGGCTGCACTGACACACATGTTGCTAGTCAGCAGCAGAGAAAGACAGAGAGGAGGGGAGAGAGAGAGAGGGAGAGGGGGAGTGGGAGGCAGGAGTAGTGAAACTGCTCAGTAGCTTGTCTGTGTGCTCGCCTGGTTACTGTCGCTTTGCTGCAATGGCAGACATATGAGTGTTTGGCAGAGAGCACAGCAGCAGACACACACAGAGAGAGAGAGAGAGAGAGGCTGGAATGGCAGACATGCCGCTGTTTGGCAGGTGAAACAAGGTTAGCACAGAGAAAAGAGATGGATAGCCTCTGAATAGAGGGGCTGAGAAATCAAATGGCATTTTCCTTGGCTGTTGGTGAAAAGAAAGGAGATAGGCTGGTAGGAGAAAGGAGTAGCTTACACTAACAATTCAATATTGCATTGCACTAGAAAGCCCAAAATCAAATCTCTCTCCAGTGGCGGAGCTGATGGCGTGCAGTGAGGGGAAATGTGGCAGCTAATATGGCAATTGCCCAGGACCAATTTCTTGGGAGGTTGTTTTTTTTTTTTTCCTCTCTGCCAGTAGTATTTGGAGGCAATATAGCATTTTGACAACAGTTATTCATACGTTCCTCATTCTTTTACTCCTCTCAACCCAACACTCAAGGTTTTTTCTCAGGTGCTGAGTCCTACTACTGCTGCATGCAAAAAGGTCCCTCACTTTTCGATCACTTATTGAATCTCTACAAGACACATATGGAACTATCAGGAGACAGTTTGCTGTAGTGTGTGCTTTGATTTGTTTGTTGACAGAGAGAGAAAGGTTAGGGGTGCATGAAGCCTTGAAACACCCCTTTGTGATTGCGTGTTGCCGCTGATGGTAGAATAAAGGACATGGCATACTGTACACTGCATGTGTGTGTGTGTATGTGTGTGTGTGTGACTGGGTGTGGGTTGGTCGATTCACCAGAGTGAAAGGGTTTGTTGCAGCAGTAAATGACTGTTCTGGCCTCCACATAGCTCCGGTCGATGGTCCAATTACTTTTAAATGTGTTTGCTTAGACATCCCTCGAAGCCCCCAAGGTCTGTATGTGTGTGTGTGTGTGTGTGTGTGTGTGTGTGTAGTATGTGTTTGTGTCAGGGTGGGGAGATGATCAAAGCATAACCACATTTTCAGTGTTATAACCATGTACACACACTATAGCGAAACATCTGCCTTGTGAGCAAGTCACCTGTGAGGGTGTGTATTTGTTGTTTTGTGTGTGTGTGTGTGTGTGTGTGTGTGTGTGTGTGTGTGTGTGTGAGAGAGAGAGAGAGAGAGAGAGAGAGAGAGAGAGAGAGAGAGCTCCACATTGACAAATAACTTAGTTCTGAAAGAACTCTGTACGTGAACAAAGTCATATATTTACCTGGAACCCACAATCTTTCAGTCATTACTTTTTTTCTTCTGCACACCAAAAACATGTCATTTATCATTATATTGATCAATGTAGAACTTTGAAAATACCTGAAATACTGTGTTGACACACTCCTCATCGAGAAATGCACTGTATTGGTCCCACAAAAGGCAGGTGCTCAAATTATTCCAAAAAAGGTAAAAAAAGAACAACAACATCATGTCCTGTTCCCTGGAGAATTAAAACATAAATCTTAGCTGGAAAGTTTGTAAATAGCTAAATAAATTAGGCCTAAGTTAATGTAAACAAATGGTTAGGGGAAACAATGAGCAATGTGAGCGACATCAAGCCATGATGAAAACATAACGCCCTGCTGGGAGATATACAAAATCTCACTCATCACTTCTGTAGAATGGCAGCATCTGCTGTTAGCGAGAGTGATATGAATAAATCAACACTTATTCCTTGCATATTGTTTATTTGAATATCTGTTAGTTGCTACAGATGCAACAGTGATTCCCCCTGAGAGCCACATAAAACATTAAAGCCACAATTTAACAATGCTACACGCTGGATTCTTTCTGTTTATTGTCATTATTTCAGCTGTAATGACACGTTCTTAATGATAAAAAAAAAGAAAAAAAGGAGCACAGATGATGATCGTGAAAACATTTTAATACCCCAAAGTGTCTGTTGATGACTTCAGAGTGATCATTAGACTCTTGGAATTTTTGAAATCTAGCTTTTGGGTGAGTTGCTCATTTTTACTAACATTGAATTTGATCAATCATATGAACTTCTCCTCAACTTGGGACGCTTAAACTTCGGTGGGGAAGTTACTGGAAAGCCTTCAACACATAGCCGGTCGCATAGCCATTATTGTATTAGCATGGAAGTTAGCAACAGTGGCTTCCTATGTAGCCTGTGGTTAGCCGAGTTAGCTTAGCCTGTCGAGACGTAGCAGGGGAGCTATTTACAGCTCACTGGTCTTTTGCTACAATTTGGAAATCTGTGTAATTTTCTTTGTCTGCGATGAGCTGAGTTAGCTTAGCATAGCAAAACATAGCAGGACACCATGCTAGAGTTCACTGGTCTGTGGTGTTTTGGTTTAGCTTCAGTTATCCCAGCACCCGCGTGTGTGTGTGTGTGTGTGTGTGTGTGTGTGTGTGAGAGAGAGAGAGAGAGAGAGAGAGAGAGAATGTGTGCTTGTGTTGTGTGGAGGAATTGCCTTTGTTTCACCTTGCAGTACACTTTTTTTTTTTCTGCTGTTGTTTTAGCTAAAACGAAGAACCACTTTGCAGGTTATTGTTTTGACTATTGGGACTAAATTGCAAAAACTCATGCAGGGTCTAAATTGTAATAGATGGCATGAGTCCTGATGGGCCTGTTTGGCAGGTGTGTGCATGGACGTGTGCAGCAGCTGCAGTGCTGAGGCTGAGTGTTACGCTTTATATTGCTTTATAGCTTTATAATAGTGCATATCAAGCCTTTAATGATCTTTCATGAGTGTTCAACCTCATTATATGCACGACTTGTAACACAATTTATTTATTATTGTATCACTCAGATCACAATTTTTCAATGCACAACGGTAACTCAGTGCAGGTTCTCAGCTGTGATACAGTCCATAGGGTCTTAGCTAACGTGTTTCCTGCCTCCAATGGAAAATACTGCAGTCGATGATAATGACCATGGTCTCTGACTAGTGAATAAACTTCATCTCATCTCAGTATTGTCCTGAAAGCCCTTGTTTAATTGGATTATTAGGCCGAGGTATAGTCACTCACTGGCGAGGGAAAGGCTGAGAGCTCTGCTGTGTGCGATACGCCTCCTCTGACAAGCACTGATGTCATGATGCCACTTTGAATATCCAAATATTGCTGAATGTCATCAGGCAGAGCCGAGCCCTGGCACATCAGCCTCCAGCACTTCATTTATTTATACATTTTTTTCCCAACCCAAGTATTGTTAAAAGAGTGCAGGCAATTTGTGTTAACCATTAGAAAAACACAAGTCATTTTAGCTTTTATTTTTTTTATGTCATTTTTTTTTTATCCTAACACACACACTTGCCAATTCATTATATAGCTGCTCACCAAGTATAGCAAACATTGTGTCCTAAAGTTTGTGTGTTGGTGTGTGTGTGTGTGTGTGAGAGAGAGAGAGGGAGAGGGAGAGGGAGAGAGATGAGGAGAGGGAGAGAATTCAGGCTCAGTTATAGAAACATGGAGAGAAGACGGCGGTGAGAAGAAACAGACAAACGAAAGAATGCAATGAATGAATTAAAGAATTTTTTCAGAGGAATAAAGAATGAGCAGAGGTGAGCACCAAAGGGAGGTAAAGAAAGAATAAAAGAGGAAGCACTATACAGATAGAAGAATGGCATTATGGGATGCTAATAGCAGCGATGTGAAGCCTTAGTCCACATGGTAACCGACTACACACCAGTTCAATCACTTACACATGTGTGAGCATACACACACAGACACATTCACACTCTCTCTCTCTCTCACACACACACACACACAACACAAATGCACATTCACACACACAGCACAGTCATTTCATACTGGCGGGGGGAAATGAGCCTTTATCTGGAGCTGTGAAGATAAGGAGAGGCAGTGGGCCTCTCTGCTAGCTAGGCTGCCATTTTAGCTCCTGATTTTATGTGCATGCACACACACACACACACACACACACACACACACGCACACACACACACACTGTACACACATGCAGGCCTGCACTCAGACTCCCCTGTTACAGGAAGTCAAAACAATATAAATATGGAGTGGAACTATTGATATTCAGATAGTGTAGCATAAGCAATTTTGTTGTAATATTGCAGCAGGGTCTCTTTCTTTTCATTTTCACTTATTGCTTTCCTCTCACCCTTCTCTCACTTTCCTTGTGATTATTAAAGAAAAACCCACACACAGCTGTACTTTGGCATGGGAAATCATTTAGTTAGCTCAATGTGTTAAATGTTAAAGGGATATACCACATCATTTATGACTTGCAGCAACATCAACAAGTCTTTGACGTGGCTTACGGTGGCCTGAAGTGGACAGAAATAATTAAAAACCCTATTAACAATCAATCAATCAATCAATACAATCATTTTGTGCTATGGGAAAGTAAAGTATTTCTTAATGTGCCTAGTGTTTAAACTGTGTGTGTGTGTGTGAGAGAGAGAGAGAATACTTAGGTATGTGCCAGTGGGTAACAGAAGCCACTTGGTTGTGATTGACAGCCTCTGACTCGGGCTCTGCGGTGCTGATTGACGCGTTTCTCCTCATCTTATTGATTTATGTTTAAGCAATGTGGGAAATGCATGAGAAACTTCACAGCAGCCCTCGCAGAATGTTCATCGGTAAAATCTCTCTAGATTTCTATATTTCATGCTCCTAAGTCTCTTAAATAGAAGCAATCTAGCTCAGGGTTTAGCAGCGCACTCAGAGATACAATGGACATGTTTGACATTGACTGGTAGCTGGTCTGACATGCACCAGGGACCTTCATGGTTTTCAAAATATTCTTTTATGAGTGTATTGATGCAGTGGAGGGGAGTCAAGGTTAAGTACTTTGCTCAAGGGCAAAAGGCAGTGGATGACAATACAAAAGACTATAAGTCGACTCACTTTTCCTTTCTATCAAACATTTCTGATAAATTCTGAACCTTCACAAAAACAAACCAGACAACAACGATTTGACTTTGTCATTAAATCATATCCATACATTCCAGTGTTCACTCACAAACACTTTTTGGCTCTGTGCCAAACAGCTAAACAAGCTAACGCAGCCTTAATATGCACTACAGTGCCAAAGCAAATATGATTGCTAAGGTGTGCATACATTTAACTGTTGATTAAGTTTTCCTCAGGGCTTTGTCACAAATAAGCAAGGCTCACTATCATGAGACTGGGTCAAGTTTGCAGGAAGTAAACAAGTCAGCAGGCTGACAGGGGAGCACTGTTCTACAACACCGTTTCAATTTGCATTCGCCATGGTTTATTTATCTACTCCTGCTTTGACTTTTCAATCAAAACAGTTCCCCTGGTCCCTCAAAATCAAGAATTCTGGTCTCGGTGCTACATCTGCACTTACCAAACTTTCTGTAATGGAGACTTTGAATGAATTAGATTAACTCAATTAATATTTATTATATATATTTATTGGCCTTATTTGCTCATAGCTTTTGGGAAAATAGATAGAGAAATAAAAGCAACACTTTGCAAATGCATAAGCCTTTAGTGTACAGAACCCCCCAGTTTAGTTTTCACAACACGTTCCTGACTTGACCCCGCACTGTTCCACTACTTTAACTCTGAGAGGATGAACAGATAACCCAAAAAGTCAACACTTTGACAATATTTATATGAGCCCACACCCATTCGAGTTCATTTAACACCTGATTGTTTTGAACTCCTGCCCCAGAGCCATATCAGCTCTCTGAGTGGACAAACAACACTCCAATCAACACTTGTCTACTCACAGTAATTATCACTGAAAAAATGTATTTACATTGGAAGATTTACTGCGTGCTTGTGTGTGCTGACATGAAGATGTTGTGGACACGTGTCTATAAACCTGTCTGTATTTACACTCGCGCCTTATGTGTTTACTTACAAAGTGTATTTTCGATGATATTCATGATTAAGTTTTGTGTACAGCTGTTTGTATTTACGCGTGTGTGCTCACTTGTGCAAGCTCTTTTTCCATTCAGCACCTGTGTGTGTGTGTGTTTGTGTGTGTGCACCCATGGGAGTGCTTATAGCTTTACGCATGGTGCATGTTTGCTGACATGGGTGGATTCGTGTATCCTTGCAGTGGGGTCAGTTTTGTATGTAATGAGGCAGTCTCCCGGTGCTGCCGGCCTCCCACGCTATCTCTGGGTGGCGATCGGCTGCACCACTAATGTTTTATCGATTAGACACGCTCACGTTTTTACAAGCACTTAGAACAGCTGCTGTGCTGTAAATTCACCTTTTATAAGTGCCTCTCATCATCTCCTCTCACCATCTATCAGTTGCCCTCGTGTGTGTGTGTGTGTGTGTGTGTGCATGCCGCTGCTCTCTCTTCCTCTTTCTCTGTTGTACATGTTATCTCTCACTCTCTTGCTTATGTCCTTTCCCGCTCTCCTTTGTGTGTCCTTTCTCTCTCGCCTTCCACCTATCTCCTATCTCGGGTTTTAAAGTATTGGACGGTGGAGAATTCAATTAGGGTGTATTAAGGGCGCGGGCACACGTGCGCGGTAGTAATAGGGAATGATTGGAGGTTATAGGCAGCATATGTGTGCATATGGTCGGGCATAAACACACACACGTTCGCACTCTAGGAGATCAAGGGCTGTGCTGAGAGGGACTGTGGGGGGAAACCGTGGTGCTGGACTAATCTGGTTTTGACGGGCGGTTTCTGACCGAGAAAGAGAGAGAGAGAGTGGGACAGGCAGACAGACAGAAAGAGAGACAGAGAACTAAAAGGAGCAACCAAAGCCTGACAATTACAGCAGAAACGCTTGTCTTCAGAAATAAAGGTTCGTTGGTTCATCTTCAGAGAAATAGGCTTCAGAGATCCAGGAGTTTACAAACACCGCTGTGTTTTCAGAGCGCGCTAAAATAGAGAAAGAATGAAAATTAGAGATTCGGATTCTGTGTTTGTGTGTGTGTGTGTGTGTCTGTGTGTGTGGGAGACAAAGATGGAGTGCTGAGAGACTCACAGATTCCAGCTCCACACCTCCCCCTCCAGGCTGAAACAGGAACAGCACATGATTCAATCTGATACCGTGTCATTGGTTGACTTGTTTAGATCGAGAGCATCGTTTAGTGTGTGTGTGTGTGTGTGTGTACATGTGTGTATGTGTACCTGTATGCATAAATTTGAAAGCAGCAGAGAAGTGTCAGTAAATTTCACATTTTACAATCTTTAAAATTAAAATTGTATAGAAATTATTTAGCAGATGGAAATATTGTAAGAAAAATGATCCTAAATATTTAAGTAATAACATGATCAATATTTTAATGTTTTCACACAAGACGGTTTTGTACTGCAAATCACTTTGAAAACCACACAGCCTGAAGGTGAATATTTGTCACTGATGCTTATTTCTCATCCCAAAGCTCACCTGAGGAATGTTTCTCTCCGTGATGCGTGCAAAAAATCCATGTGTGTGTTTCACATGACGAGTATTTAGTTTTTAATGTGGTCGCCAAGAGAGAGAGGGGGCCGGCTGCAGTGTGGAGTACGAGGGGTTAAAATGAGAACGTATTCCCTTTGGAACACAGATTTTTAAATAAATAATGCTATTTATTTTGGAGTCTTCTCCAGCAGCCCACTGCTCAGCCACAGTTGTTTGTCGGCTCAGTGGGCGGCAGGCCGGCTGATGGAGCTCAGACAAAACCCGACTCCTGACTGAGCCTGGGACTGAGTTTAACTGGCGTCTTTAACTCTGGCACAGCGATATTTCACACAGTGAGAAATGTTCACTAAATGGCATAGAAAAGAAATCTGTTCAGCGAGGCTTTGCTGTAAGTTTGGGGCCTAAAAAGGAATTGGTGAGAGCTGACAGAGGAGTGTACCTTCAACTGCAACTTCAATATTTTAAATATAATATTCCATAGCTCTTTCTGTAGCATGCCCTCTGCTCCTCTGGTGGTTTTTAAGTCCAAATCATGCCAACTGTGTGTGTGTGTGTGTGTTTGTGTGGATAGCGGATGCAG
>OMLF01041262.1:2411-13289 GCA_900302615.1 Holocentrus rufus | reverse complement strand
CGATATATATATATATATATATATATAAAGCATCACAAACATCTATAAAAGTAAAACATTGTAGCAAGAGAGGAATGTCACTAAATGAGTGGGTGGTCACAGCATTATCAACATTGTTCCAAAATTAGATCTATGATACCATTAAATTAAAACAAATTATGGTGCCAGATCCTATAATACTATATGAAATATGACTTCAGTAAATTATATCGTCTTTCCAAACTGGATATAAAGTGTAGCATTTGGAGACAGAATTGAAATAGAACTCATTTTTCTTTGTCTTGGGTCAGCTGTTCACGTTTTTCTTTAGGAAAGGGTCTTAAAAAGCTTCTAATCCAACTTGCAGAACCCTGCAGACAGACAAATACGGACAGATTCATATAACCCCAGCCTTGTAACATAGGCTACTGGGATTCCGAGGCCTCATTTATTTATTTATAAGTTTCTTATACCCAAATTGTGGTCAAATCCTGTGTTTAAGACAGAATTATGCCAGATGGTCCCAAAACCAGCCCCTTCAACTGATTTTCTCAGCATCATCATTGTGTAATCACAGTATCAAAGAACTGTTTAAACTATCTGGACCCTGGAATGCAGAGAGCTCTTATAATCCAACATATCTTTCCCTGGCCTGCAATTGCACCCTAGTAGTAGCTAGCTACAGGCTATGCATGTTCCCAGACACATGTCACGTGACAATGGATTCATTAAAGAAATCTGGTAGTGGCATATTCAGTCTGTCATTTATTGAGGATTTTACCTGTGTTGGCCTCTATCTAGGTATAATAGCCATCCTATTAAAGAGTAACAGGTTGTGCTGCATTGCACTTACATCACCACACATCACACCACACTGCAGTCTTCAAACCATCACATACTCCTTCCATCAAGTTACTTTGAAGCTGATTGGATGCCTTTAAAAACATCCAATCCAGGCATTTAGGCTGCAGTGTGAGCGTATGTGTTCTGTCCTGGGGCCAGTATCTTTAGTAGTGGGAGATCACTGGCCGGAGGGAAGATGCTGCTATTGATTCTCCCAGCAGCCCAGCCTGGGCTTCAGTGGCCCAGCTCCACAGGGGGGATTGGAGGTTGGGAAGGGAGGGATTGGTCATTCTTGTTGCCTGGAGTCGTGCAGGCAGACTCTAGGGCAGAGCTTTAATCTCCACTAATCGTTTCTTAATACGCACATCCCAGGCCCTACACCCCCGCACACATGCACACACAAACGGATATACACACATATATGCATGCTGCTTGGAGCCCAAGCCCCCACTTGCTCTAACAGGAGATAATCTCTTACCCCTTGTCCTTAGTATGAGGTTGGAGCCAAGGGTTGAGAACCCTCACACAAGGAGATGGGCTCCATAACCCATCAAATTTAACTGATGTTCATAAGAGATTAATACTTGCGTTTTCCATTGGCTATCTATTCACAAAATAAATTTCCCCTTTTGTTGAACGTCTGCCTCCACTGGCTTAGAATTTGATTCTAGCAGAGCCCTGCCTCCTGGGTCTAACCTCACTACTTTCCCACTGTGGAAAAGAATATAAATACTTAATGAAAAAAGAAAATATTAAATCTAGATGAAGACATTTGTGCCCCAAGCAGAGAATCACCTGATGCCAGATCTCTTTCTAATATCATAAGCCATGTTGCTGATGAAGCGTCCCATACCAGTCTAATAATGGCATCCTCACCTTCCCAGCTCACACCTCTGTCCACCTCCAGCCCAGACACTGCGTAAGAACGATGAGACTTAATCTCATTTCACTAATGCTCTGCAGCCTGCATTAGAACACAGACACAGCACTGTCTCTACCCACCCAGGAAACTCTGTGTGTAAGTGTGTGTGTGAAAGAGAGAGAGGGAGAGATGGAGAAAGGGGCCAGGGGGGCTGTCGGATAGGTGGGGGGGCTGAAAAATGCGGTGTAACCTGAGATGCTTGGCCCATCTGGAGAAGGCCTTGCATTGACAAGGGTTATCCCACAATGCACTTTGCTGCAGAGAAGATCGTTAGAGGGAGTCTGACACAATGGAACAGTCTTTTGAAACTATTTATTTGCATCAGATATGGGGGATTTGTAACATAAAACAACACACCATTTGACCAAACAAACAAACAAACAAACAAACAAACAAAAAGGTCTACAGGTGTACATACAGTACAGAGTGAAAACATGTACACCAGTTACATTCATATCACATTATCAAAACTCAGGAACAGCTTTCTGGTTGCATGTGCTAATGAACATATCATACAGTATGTGTGTGACATGTTCTGCAATAAAAGACACAACCATAAAGCTCAGTCAACCTGAAAACAGTTGTCTAGTGAATAACATCTTGAGCTGAGCTCCTTTTTGTCAGTCAGTCTGTGTATTGCGACAATCTCAGGAATTACAGTCTCTTTCTATTTTAATGGCTGGCTCATACAAAAGCAAAGAAAGCCTCTGTAGAATTCCAGTGACAACATCTACACAGATCAAACATATCTAGCCTGGGGGGCAAACTAGTAACAATACAAATCATATTAGCCGAAGCTGAAGTGTAGGCTATAAAGCAGGATTTATGCAAAGGCAGATAAAGAGGTTTTAATCCCCAGATCCCCCTGTCACCTACATTAACAGACCCTGACCCAGATATATGGAGCTCAGTATGTAGCAGCTTTCCAAGCCATACTGTCAATGGACTGTTACAGCAAACCAAACCAACATCTGAGAAAGGCTAACTCAATCTCCACCCTTTTCCCCAAGCACATTTGGGAAGGGAGGAGGGAAAAAGGCCGCATTGAAAGAGGAGGGTAAAATGACACCACACGGTTTGCCAATTATGCCATGGAGCTGAGAGAGGCACCCCCTGTTGGTTGGTGAAGGCAGAATAGGTGACCCTTTATACCTGGAGTTGACCAGGTCCCTCGCACTGTGCGACCTGTTAAGTGTACAGGCTCACATTGCAGAACTGCACTTACATATACAAACCTGGTGACAAATGAATTGGCAGAATAAAACAGTTTATGTCTCAGATTGAGTCTGAACATTTATGAATCACTGGCTGCTCACTTCATTGACTGTATGATCAACAGGAAAAATCCATCCAACGTCATCAGCATGGGAGAAAACTGTGAGCCATCAGCTGTTTTCCATCGAATGCATGAACACTAACAGGTTATGTTAGTGAAGGTCAAGCACTATCCTGTAAGACAGACACACAGAGCAGCTTTTTGGACAGTGCTGACAGGAATTGTTGTATTAATTATACTTGAGACTCTTCTTTCAGGAAATATTAAACTATTGGAACAATGGCTCAAATTCTATTTCTTATTTAGGGGACATTGCCCATCCTCTGTGTTACCCAAAAAGAAACCCATAATATCAGATGAGAATGATCAGATCATGACAAACATACCATCTATACAGTGAAAGTACAAAATAATAGAGACACCTTCCTGATACTGAGTTGCAGCCCCTTTTGCAGAGTCAACATCTCAGTTGTGTCAAAGCTTAAAACTCCTCTAACTTCGTCATGCATTTCTTTATCTACATGATCTAATCAGTTAGGGATAATTGCTTTTACCTAGAGTCACCTCATCAGTGTATGAAAAGAGTAAGGATCCCTAATATTTTGTATATTCAATGGATGTATATACCAGTATATACCAGTCTTGGCTCAAATACTGTGCAGCGTAGGTGAAACAAGTGTTGGACCACGGTCCAGTATGTTCTAGGTCCCGACCTCCACAAAGTCTGTCCTTAAACGATTCACTGGAGCTTTGAGACTGGGGTGTGCAGGGGAGGAACACCAAGTTTCACCCCACCCTTCATCACCAACAGTCACTCACTCACTGACTACATATCCTTAAGAGGTATCTTCACTTCAGACAGAAAGCTTGGTTTCTCCTCTCCACTGGATTCAGATGGCGGACGCTCTCAAGCAGTAGTTGGCAAGTCTAGAACCACCGGATCCAGCTACCTCACCAGTGTGAGTTCTACCATTGCCAAACACTGCCAGAGAGCTGCTTGGCCATTGCGGACCCATCTGAAAACCAAGCACTGTTTTTTGGGTGGTACAGTAACTGAGATTAGAAGAGATGACATGAATCTGAATTTGAAATGGTAAGCAGTGGTAGTTATCTCTAATAAACACAGGCAGAATGAAACAAGGGAAGTGCCAGCTAATGTTTTTCTCATGCACACTAATAGACTCGGGAATCTTTGAGGATCTTTCTTGCTGAAAGCATCCTCCTGCACCATGGTTTGACAAAATGGTATATGCGACTGAAGCACAAGAAAAGCCAGCAGGTGGTCCTACTGATTTTTTGTTTGTCCAATCACAGTTCAGATTACACCATGGAGGAAATACTGGAAATAGAAAATGGAGGGACTGAGGAGACCTCAAGGACCAAACATGAGCAACCCCCGATTGTCAGGTACCAAGTTTTGCTGTGGTGGTGTTAGTACAGCGACGACTGCAATCCAAGGTGATATGAAAGCGACGAAAGTCTATCTTGTCCTATATTGGCACTACACATAATTGCTCAAAGTATATATACAGAAGCAAAAATGTGCTAGTGCCAAAATGGGCAAAGAAGAGGAGTTGTTGGGACGTCCAAATGCAAGCAGCCGCTGTTACATAAATACATCGGACCAGAGAGATGTCGAAGTACCCAGCGAGAGGTGTGCAACTCAGCTCATGCCACCACGCCAGAGTCATTACATCACTATCACCCCACCCACAAGCACAGGAGAGGATAATGGGAGGCACACACAGTAAGCCGCTATGGACGGGCATCATCAAGTGGTTCTTTCTCTGCTCTGTTTATGGCCCTATGGTAATTCACTGATAGTGAGCTTTCACAGTGAATTCTACCAGTGCCATACACAGAACAGGAGTCATCATCACCCCAACACCTATGCCAGCCATTCAACCTGTTAGGATAGTCAGCCCAGCAAACCAAATTACGCAGACCAGACCACCGACCCACGAAAGGAGAGCACAGAGAAGAAGAGCCTGGTGAGAGAAAGAGTAAAGAGGACTGAAGGACAGACAGAAGCATTGGGAGACATGATCTAGAGCAGCGAAAGGAGCGTCCATGGCCAGCAATATGTCTACGCTGTAGCAGTGACGCAGCTTAGCCCAAGACGCACCGCACTGCAGTGGATTGATCCAGGCATTGAGTAACAGGTCAAAGGCTAGCATGTCTCAACATGGGGAGCTAACTATAAGTCCGGTCAATTCTAGGAAAGAGTGAATGTCCTCATCTGATTAATTACTGCTAATCGTCTATACAGCTTTCTTTAGATTTCTAGGAAAAGGGTGGCTAAGATTTGGAATTTAACAAAACTATAAAACAGGAGCTCATGCACAGACTATTCAGCCATAATTCATTAATAAGCGCATGCACAAACTATTCCGTATTTACATATTAATAAGCATGTAATGCAATTATAAAGACGTGTAACACATAATCACTGTTTCTACAGCAATACTCTGTACGTTCAGCTGCACAGAAAATCGTCCCCCAACTGAATATTTCAGTTTAGTTGGAAGCGCTCACAACACTGCAAGAGGGACTTGCAAGATTATTCCGCTGTACAGTACCAGCAGGCCAGAATCCAAAAAGACCTTGGCCAAAATCCTGAGATCTTGCCTACTCATCCTGCATCAAATATCAAAGTTTATGCACTGTGCTATCTCTGTTGGAATTTGATGCTTGGTATAGGAGACTGAAACATTTTAAATCTGACTATAAAGTATCAACAATTATCCATGCTGAAACATGACCTGGTGAAAAAAGGAAGAGTCAAAATGCCACATTTCATTGATATTGCATTCATAAAATGGCTGCATGCAACTGATGAAGCACCCAATTTACAGTTGGAGATGCCTCAATCTACATATATTGCTGCAATTTTCACAAAGATACAAAGACGAACCAAATGTTACTAAAGCCACCAGTGTTCATTGTCTAAGAGGATGTGTGAAGCGTGGCTTGAAAGACAGACTGGGGGTCCTTGAAAACCCCTAATCTCTTTAGGCCCTGTCTCTGTCCCTGTCCCCCCTTGACATTGTCTATTGAGTGACACCCTAAACTTGACCTCTTAATTGGCTCCACTGAGCAGATTACCAGTTGTTACACTGACCCATCGCTGCTCCTCATGCCAGCCTGACAGCGATGTGCCATAGCCTCCTTTATACATCCTCCACTACCCAGCAGGTGGAGACTAGGCTCATTTCATCTTTACATATTGTCAGAAATGTACAATGTACAATTGTAGGGGAGGTGATTTCTGGAGAGAAGCACACCAATTGCTTTTAATATAAACCAATTCTGCGTATTTTTATCTCAAGACAGATTTACTGAAAAAAATCAATTGATTTAAATATTTTAATTTCAAGTTGTAAGGCCAGTGAAAACCATTTGGTTGAATTTTTCATTACGTCTCTTCTGTGGTAACAGACAAACGTAAAGACCAACTAGAAGATGATGAAAATATGTAACTCCACACAAATAAAATAATAAGCTAGCTTGCAGGCTTTGTTGTGTACGCTAATTTGGGACTACCCTGATGCTTAAGCAATATCTGGCATGATATCGTGTTGATAGCAAGCCAGTGGATCATAGGTATTCTTCTCTCAACTACATAAACCTTAAACCCATGAAAATGGCTGCCATCTGAAAGATGTGGACACTGTGACAATTTTAGGATTTCAAAGTGTCTCTCCAACAAGCATGCAAGGCAAATAACACAAGAGTGACCGAAAATTGAATCCGGCCATTACCCTTGACTCAGCTCACAATTAACAGCTCAGTATAAACATTAATTCTATACAAATGATACATGACACTACATGGAGTAACCTTCAATCCACGTTCTGACCTTGGATGTGTTGTCAAAAGCATCTCTGAGCTGAAGAAAATCTGAGTCTGAGAAGCTAGTCGTCCTGGGCTCTGTCCTCTGTCCAGCCCAGCAGCCCCACCCTTGGTTCAGCCATTAGCTCCCTCACCCTGGGCCCTGCAGTGCACGGAGCTCCCATTGATTCCAGCGATCAAACCATGTACTAAGTGATTCCTCAGACGCCCAAATGGCTCCCTGAGCAAGACTCCCATTGCCATTTCCTGGAGAAATCAATACCACTAAAAAGCCAAGTTGAAAAGAACCTGTGTCCTTTAAAGGTTTGTCTATGTCTTGTTTTTCCATACCTTAATGACTTAAGAATGAGGGTTTTTGAGATTTTTGCATTATGTCATCACTTTAAAGTCTCCATGACCCATGAATGAGGCAACATAAAGTACATTATTTCTGGGAAAATTTCTAGCATACTCCAGTAAATTTTGAGAGATTAAGTATATAGGATAATGTTTGCCTCTCTATACAATAAGGCCACAACAGCAAATATGACAGACAGAATTAGCAGGCCTACTGCGCTGCTTTTATTTAAGCCTTCTGTAAATACTTGTTTTCTATGGGTTATTATCTGGTTACTAGATGGCATGCAAACTCTTGCTCTGGTGTGCCATCAAGACCAGCTGTCAAAATAGAAAGCCCACCTGCAAATAGCCCATTCAAGATGGAAAAACGTTTTCTTTTTAAGGTGATTATTTAGGAATTGATATTATTCGTTTAAAAAAAAATCTTTGGATGTTTAGCTTCTATATCAATATCAAACTCTCCACTTGATCAGTGCTGTTAAAACAATAAAAACTCCTTAATATTTTAAAACGGAGTCTACTAAAATAAAAATGTGTACGTCCCTATTTGAAAACGATGCCGTGGGGGTGAGAAAAAATACCATACATAGGTAACGTCACTATAAACTCAGTATCGCAGACACAATATAAGTCTCTAGTCATTTTTCGTTAGGTTTAGAAGGTACTAGCCATTCCCCCCTCATTATTAAGTAGTATGTGAATTTACCAATGCAGTTTATCCTGTTGAAAGGGTAACACTACATGCCTTGGGGTGCCTTTTGTCTCTGGTCAGCCATCGTTAATTTAACCTCAGAGGCAACTCCAAAGCCCCTTCAGTTAATCGCATTTGTCTGAATAGGGAGTCTACAAGTCCTCAACTTCACGGTTATTTTAGGAGGATTTATCACTGCTGTAACTCAATCAGTTGTTTTCATGTGACCTGAAATATATGACATTACGGTGGGGTTCAATAAAAGCAAATAGATCTAAATAAATAAAAACACGAAAAAAAGATATTCTCCTAGTATTAATTTCTGTCCTTCCTGACAGTGTAGCTCTGAATTCTAATTAGTCAGTGTAACGTAACCTTATCATAGTTAATGGTATTTTTAAATCTCCCGTGGTATCATATTCCTATAGAAACTTATAGCGTGTAGGCCTGTGTATGATTATCAGTAAGGAGTTTGTAGTGACGTTATCATACTTTATAGTATTTTTTTTTATCTTACTAGAACAGCCTGTTCCCGTAATAGGAGCTTAAAATTTTTGTGCTATACCATTCCAGAATATATGGGATTATTTAAATTCTTCTGTAGGCTGGCCGAAATGAATAGGAATTTACAGACATCGAAATAAATATTATTCTAAGGCTTGTTTGCTGTTAAAACCTGGGCTTCTTCAATTGGCTCCTCGGTATTTATTCGAGGAAAATGCAGTTACACAGTAAGCAGGTGCAATGGGTTTATGAACCTACACCTGCTATAGTCCAATTAAGCTATACAGCATTACGCAGAATAACTACAGGCTAATGGACACAGCATCACTAATTGAGTGGCAAAATTAATTAAATGTTGTAATTCGTTTCTTTATATTTATCTTTTTTTTTATTCCGGCTATTTTATGGGATAGCCTAAAACATAATGATTTTTTAAAAATGCATGATGCATCGGATTAGACCAAGGCCTGTATGTGATTTAAAAATGTTTTCTTGTTCTCATTAAATCCCCAAAACTAGGCCTACAGAGCAATTTTATCAGTATGAATGAACTATGGCATCATCAATCGTCAACCACAGCGATACGCTACTATTTTGTGATTTACGGAGATAGCATAACATATTTTTATGACATTTCATTGTTCGGCTTCCCTCTTGCTGACACGGAGCTTTGTAGCCTACGTGCTTTCCATGAAGATAGTTTATTGTCTATAAAATACTTCTAGGACTAATGAGTAAAGTTAAAAATGTAAAATGCAGTTCATACCCCGTCCTCGCTCCATCGTCGTGCGTCATATTTTAGGTTGATAAGCTACAAAGTGGACTGAAGTCGGACCCAGCAGATATCATAGTCCTTAACCTATTATAATGATTAAGGTTTTCCACTTACTAAAGTTGTATGGAGCCAACACAAGCCTCCTGTCTGTGTTGCCCGCAGCAGAACTGCAGAATTACAATGAAACAAAAGAAATCCAAGCGGCGTCCTGAACTTCCTGAGTATCAAATGTCAATTTCAGCCCTCTTCTCTTCTCCTCTCTTCTCCTCTCGCCTACCGGTTCCCTCTCTCTCCAAACTGAACCTCCTTCCCTTTTACCTGCATGTCCAACTCCACACTATCAGAGAGAAAGGTGCAGGGTGCACCTTTTTAAAGGTACAGTGACACAAATGTGCACCGTTGCAACAACAGGTTACAGCAGAGCTCCTGAATATAGTTACAGCCCTAAAAGATAAATAAAATATAATCAAGTGCCCCCCTTTTACCCTTAAAAATACAGGGACTAATGCTACAATGGGACATCCAAAGTGCCCTTCAGCAGCATGAGTACATGCATTTTCAGTTGGAACAGGTACCTCTTCAAATGGTAAGTGACAAAATTAGAATAATGTTGCTAACCTCATATATAAACACAGGTACAAAAATTTAGGGGGTGGGGGGAACTACCGCAGTATCCTTTAAACGGTACAACTCCAAAAGGTACAGTGTGTACCTTTTTTTCTGACAGTGGAGGGTTTTCCACCGTATGTGGAAGCGGGAACCAAACAGCCTCCATCCAGTCTCCCTCCACCAGTTCTTCTACTGGTTTGTGCTGCAAATCCAAGGATTTGCCCAGTGGAAAAGACAGTTAGTTTGTAAGCATCTTACCCCGGACCAAAGCAATAATCCAACCCGTCTCTGTCTCCCGTTCTGCGGTGTTCTTGACCTCAGGTGCCGGGCTGTCTTTTTTTTCTCTCTCTCTTTAAGGTGGATCTCCCGGGAAGCAAGGCGACCTTAAGAGTGGTGGTGTTTTAACCCGAGGACTGCAGCAGTTTGAGCAGATGAGGATTGGTTTTGTCTCTCCGGATTAAACGATTTCCTGGCGAATAATTTGGACCACCCCCTCTTTAGTCAATTGCTCCAGTTAACAAGACACACGCTTTTTCTGATTGGGACAGCCACATTAGGTTTTTTAGACTGCTTGTCTCAATTTTTCTAATAAACATAAGGCCTATCAAAAATGCTAAGTATAAATGAAACAGGACATTTGCACATTTTAGCTAGGTTTTTTTTTTTTTTTTTTAAGTAGTCTTAGTCGTTTTTTTGTTTTTTGTTTTATAACCGACCAAATCTAATTTAAGGTATAACTAGGCCTATAATATCGCCATAATGCTCCCAGAGTGTCTGTGGCACTCTGCAGTAAGTTTAATGTGCTGTGACGGTTGTAGATAGGCCCAATCCTCCTAAATGTATTATAGGATCATTATATTATCACTTGTGTTTAGTGAAGGGGAGGCTGAACAAAGATTTAAGCTATTGCATCTTCGTTCAATGTGGGCATGGTAAATTATCACCGAGGCCTGATTCGATTTTTCAAGATTTTGCAAAAGGCCTTCACACACAAACGGAGGCCTGTAGGCCCAGGGTTTATGAATAGGTCAATGTGTGGAGGAGGGATAGTGTTTAGAGTTTACCTTTGTACCACCTGCAGATCAGA
Source organism: Holocentrus rufus (assembly GCA_900302615.1). NCBI lineage: Eukaryota > Metazoa > Chordata > Actinopteri > Holocentriformes > Holocentridae > Holocentrus > Holocentrus rufus. Next base: position 2,412 of record OMLF01041262.1, on the reverse strand, counting down.
G